>RJWK010041993.1:0-19349 GCA_004363435.1 Platanista minor
CCGAGCCCGCATGCCACAACTACTGAAGCCAGTGCGCCTAGAGCCCATGCCCTGCAACAAGAGAAGCCACCACAATGAGAAGCCCACACACGACAACAAAGAGTACCCCCGCTCGCTGCAACTACAGAAAGCCCACGTGCGGCAATGAAGACAAAACACAGCCAAAAATAAATAAATAGATTTATTTTTAAAAATTACCAACAAAGTCAAATGACACTTAGGAAAAAACAAAAAGATTTATAAATTTTAAATGCTTATATTAGAAAAAACGCAGGATTGAGAATGAATGAACTATGCATCCATATCAAGAAGTTAGGGGGGGACCTTCAAGATGACGGAGGAGTAAGACGTGGAGATCACCTTCCTCCCCACAAATATATCAAAAATACATATGCACGTGGAACAACTCCTACAGAACACCTACTGAACGCTGGCAGAAGACCTCAGACTTCCCAAAAGGCAAAAAAATCCCCTCGTACCTGGGTAGGGCAAAAGAAAAAAGAAAAAACAGAGACAAAAGAATAGGGACAGGACCTGCAACAGTGGGAGGGAGCTGTGAAGGAGGAAAGGTTTCCACACACTAGAAGCCCCTTCACGGGCGGAGACTGCGGGTGGCAGAGGGGGGAAGCTTCGGAGCCACGGAGGAGAGCGCAGCAACAGGGGTACGGAGGGCAAAGCTCAGAGATTCCCGCACAGAGGATCGGTGCCGACCGGCACTCACCAGCCCGAGACGCTTGTCTGCTCACCCACCAGAGTGGGCGGGGGCTGGGAGCTGAGGCTCGGGCTTTGGTCAAATCCAAGGGAGAGGACTGGGGTTGGCTGAGTGAACACAGCCTGAAGGGGGCTTGTGCGCCACAGCGAGCCAGGAAAAAGTCTGGACTTGCCTAAGAGACAAGAGACCATTGTTTGGGGGTGCACAAGGAGAGGGGATGCAGAGAACCGCCTAAACGAGCTTCAGAGACAGGTGTGAGCCGCGGCTATCGGCTCGGACCCCAGGAATGGGCATGAAACACTAATGCTGCTGCAGCCACCAGGAATCCTGTGTGCAAGCACAGGTCACTATCCACACCCCTCCCCCTGGGAGTCTGTGCAGCCCACCACTGCCAGGGTCCCGTGATCCAGAGACAACTTCCCCGAGAGAACACACGGCGTGCCCCAGGCTATTGCAACGTCATGCTGGCCTCTGCCACCTCAGACTCACCCTGCATTCCGTACCCCTCCCTACCCCTGGCCTGAGTGAGCCAGAGCCCCCGAATCAGCTGCTTCTTTAACCCCATCCTGTCTGGGTGGGGAACAGATGCCTGAGGGTGATGTACACACAGAGGTGGGGCCAAAAACAAAGCTGAACCCCAGGAGCTGTGCGAACAAAGAAGAGAAAGGGAAATCTCTCGATGCGGCCTGAGGAGCAACAGATTATCCCCACAAGTTTTTACGCTGCATCTGTGGAATACCTGAATAGACAATGAATCATCCCAAAATTGCGGTGGTGGACTTAGGGAGCAACTATAGACTTGGGGTTTGCTGTCTGCGACTGACTTGTTTCGGATTTTTATGTTTATCTTAGTTTAGTGTTTAGCGCTTGTTCTCATTGGTGGATTTGTTTACTGGTTTGGTTGCTCTCTTCTTTTTTTTATTATTTAAAATTTTTTTTCATCTATTTATTATTTTTTTCTTTCTTTTTTTTCTCCCTTTTTTTCCAAGCTGTGTGGCTGACAGGGTCTTGGTGCTCTGGCCTGGTGTCAGGCCTGAGCCTCTGAGGTGGGTGAGTCAAGATCAGGACATTGGACCACCAGAGACCTCCCGGCCCCACATAATATCAATCGGCGAGAGTGCTCCCAGAGATCTCCGTCTCAATGCGACGACCCAGCTCCACCCAATGGCCAGCAAACTCCAGTACTGGATACCCCATGCCAAACAACTAGCAAGACAGGAACACAACCCCACCCATTAGCAGAGAGGCTGCCTAAAATCATACTAAGTTCATATACACCCCAAAACACACCACCAGACATAGCCCTGCCCACCAGCAACACAAGATCCAGCTCCACCCACCAGAACACAGGCACCCGTCCCCTCCACCAGGAAGCCTAAACAACCCCCTGAACCAACCTCGCCCACTGGCGAAAGACACCAAAAACAATGGAAACTACAAACCTGCAGCCTGCAAAAAGGAGACCTCAAACACAGTTAAGTTAAACAAAATGAGAAGACAGAAATACACATCAGATGAAGGAGCAAGGTAAAAACCCACCAGACCAAACAAATGAAGAGGAAATAGGCACGCTCCCTGAAAAAGAATTCTGGGTAATGACAGTAAAGATGATCCAAAATCTTGGAAGTGGAATGGAGAAACTACAAGAAATGTTTAACAAGGACCTAGAAGAACTACAGAGCAAACAAACAATGATGAACAACACAATAAATGAAATTAAAAGTTCTCTAGAAGGAATCCATACCAGAGTAACTGAGGCAGAAGAATGGATAACTGACCGGGAAGATAAAATAGAGGAAATAACTATCGCAGAGCAGAATAAAGAAAAAAGAATGAAAAGAATTGAGAACTGTCTCAGAGACCTCTGGGACAACAATAAACGCACCAACATTCGAATTATAGGGGTCCCAGAAAAAGAAGAGAAAAAGAAAGGGACTGAGAAAATATTTGAAGAGATTAGAGTTGAAAACTTCCCTAACATGGGAAAGGAAATAGTCAATCAAGTCCAGGAAGCACAGAGAGTCCCATACAGGATAAATCCAAGGAGAAACACTCCAAGACACATACTAATCAAACTATCAAAAATTAAATACAAAGAAAACATATTAAAAGCAGCAAGGGAAAAACAACAAATAACACACAAGGGAATCTCCATAAGGTTAACAGCTGATCTTTCAGCAGAAACTCTGCAAGCCAGAGGGGAGTGGCAGGACATATTTAAAGTGATGAAAGGGAAAAACCTACAACCAAGATTACTCTACCCAGCAAGGATCTCATTCAGATTTGATGGAGAAATTAAAACTTTTACAGACAAGCAAAAGTTAAAGAGAATTCAGCACCACCAAATCAGCTTTAAAACAAATGCTAAAGGAACTTCTCTAGGCAGGAAACACAAGAGAAGGAAAAGACCTATAATAACAAACCCAAAACAGTTAACAAAATGGGAATAGGAACATACATATCGATAATTACCCTAAATGTAAATGGATTAAATGCTCCCACCAAAAGACACAGACTGGCTAAAAGGATACAAAAACAAGACCCATACATGTGCTGTCTACAAGACACCCACTTCAGACCTAGGGACATATACAGACTGAAAGTGAGGGGATGGAAAAAGATATTCCATGCAAACGGAAACCAAAAGAAAGCTGGAGTAGCAATTCTCATATCAGGCAAAATAGACTTTAAAATAAACACTATTACAAGAGACTAAAAAGGACACTATATGATGATCCAAGGGAACAATCCAAGGAGAATATATAACAATTGTAAAAATTTATGCACCCAACATAGGAGCACCTCAATACATAAGGCAAATGCTGACAGCCATAAAAAGGGAAATCGACAGTAACACAATAATAGCAGGGGACTTTAGCCCCCCACTTTCACCAATGCACAGATCATCCAGAATGAAAGTAAATAAGGAAACACAAGTCTTAAATAACACATTGAACAAGATAGACTTAAATGATATTTATAAGACATTCCATCCAAAAACAAAAGAATACACTTTCTTCTCAAGTGCTCATGGAACATTCTCCAGGATAGATCGTATCTTGGGTCACAAATCAAGCCTTGGTAAATTTAAGAAAATTGAAATCATATCAAGTATCTTTTCCAACTATGATGCTCTGAGACTAGGTTATCAATTGCAGGAAAAAAACTGTAAAAAAATACAAACACATGGGGGCTAAACAATACGCTACTAAATAACCAAGAGATCACTGAAAACATCCAAGAGGAAATCAGAAAATACCTTGAAACAACTGACAATGAAAAGACGACAACCCAAAACCTATGGGATGCAGCAAAAGCAGTTCTAAGAGGGAAGTTTATTGCAATACAATCCTACCTCAAGAAACAAGAAAAATCTCCAATAGACAACCTAACTTTACACCTAAAGCAATTAGAGAAAGAAGAACAAAAATAACCCCAAAGTTAGCAGAAGGAATGAAATCATAAAGCTCAGATCAGAAATAAATGGAAAAGAAATGAAGGAAACAACAGCAAAGATCAATAAAACTAAAAGCTGGTTCTCTGAGAAGATAAACAAAATTGATAAACCATTAGCCAGACTCATCACGAAAAAAAGGGAGAAGACTCAAATCAATAGAATTAGAAATGAAAAAGGAGAGGTAACAACTGACACTGCAGAAATACAAAAGAGCAAGAGAGATTACTACAAGCGACTCTATGCCAATAAAATGGACAACCTGGAAGAAATGGACGCCTTCTTAGAAAGGCACAACCTGCCGAGACTGAATCAGGAAGAAACAGAAAATCTGAACAGACCCACGACAAGCATTGAAATTGAAACTGTGATTAAAAATCTTCCAACAAACAGAAGTCCAGGACCAGATGGATTCACAGGTGAATTCTATCAAACATTTAGAGAAGAGCTCACAGCCATCCTTCTCAAACTCTTCCAAAATACAGCAGAGGGAGCAACACTCCCAAACTCATTCCATGAGGACACCATCACCCTGATACCAAACCCAGACAAACATGTCACAAAAAAGGGAAACTGTAGGTCAATATCACTGATGAAAATAGATGCAATAATCCTCAACAAAACACTAACAATCAGAATCCAATAGCACATTAAAAGGATCATACACCATGATCAAGTGGGGTTTATCCCAGGAATGCAAGGATTCTTCAATATACACAAATCAGTCAATGTGATAAACTGTATTAACAAATTGAAGGATTAAAACCATAGGAAAATCTCAAAAGATGCAGGAAAGGCTTTCAACAAAATTCAACACCCATTTATGACAAAAACCCTCCAGAAAGTAGGCAAAGAGGGAACCTACCTCAACATAATAAAGGCCATATATGACAAACCCACAGCCAACATCGTTCTCAATGGTGAAAAACTGAAACCATTTCCTCTAAGATCAGGAACAAGACAAGGTTGCCCACTCTCACTGCTATTACTCAACACAGTGTTGGAAATTTTAGCCACAGCAATCAGAGAAGAAAAAGAAATAAAAGGAATCCAAATCGGAAAAGAAGAAGTAAAACTGTCACAGTCTGCAGATGACATGATAACTATACATAGAGAATCCTAAAGATGCTACCAGAACACTACTATAGCTAATCAATGAATTTGGTAAAGTAGCAGGATTCAAAATTAATGCACAGAAATCTCTGGCATTCCTATACACTAATGATGAAAAATCTGAAAGACAAATTAAGGAAACACTCCCATTTACCACTGCAACAAAAAGAATAATATATCTAGGAATAAATCTACCTAAGGAGACAAAAGGCCTGTATGCAGGGAATAATAAGACACTGATGAAAGAAATTAAAGATGATACTAATAGAAGGAGAGATATACTATGTTCTTGGCTTGGAAGAATCAACACTGTGAAAATGACTCTACTACCCAAAGCAATCTACAGATTCAATGCAATCCCTATCAAACTACCACTGGCATTTTTTCACAGAAGTAGAAGAAAAAATTTCAAAATTTGTATGGAAACACAAAAGACCCCGAATAGCCAAAGCAATCTTGAGAACGAAAAACGGAGCTGGAGGAATCAGGCTCCCTGACTTCAGACTGTAGTACAAAGCTACAGTAATCAAGACAGTATGGTACTGGCACAAAAACAGAAATATAGATCAATGGAAGAAGATAGAAAGCCCAGAGATAAACCCACACACATATGGTCACCTTATCTTTGATAAAGGATCTAGGAAGGTACAGTGGAGAAAGGACAGCCTCTTCAATAAGTGGTGCTTGGAAAACTGGACAGGTACATGTAAAAGTGTAAGACTAGAACACTCCCTAACACCATACACAAAAGTAAGCTCAAAATGGATTAAAGACCTAAATGTAAGGCCAGAAGCTATCAAACTTTTAGAGGAAAACATAGGCAGAACACTCTATGACATAAATCACAGCAAGATCCTTTTTGACCCACCTCCTAGAGAAATGGAAATAAAAACAAAAATAAACAAATGGGACCTAATGAAACTTCAAAGCTTTTGCACAGCAAAGGAAACCATACACAAGACCAAAAGACAACCCTCAGAATGGGAGAAAATAGTTGCAAATGAAGCAACTGACAAAGGATTAATCTCCAAAATTTACAAGCAGCTCATGCAGCTCAATAACAAAAAGACAAACAACCCGATCCAAAAATGGGCAGAAGACCTAAATAGGTATTTCTCCAAAGAAGATATACAGACTGCCAACAAACACATGAAAGAATGCTCAACATCATTAATCATTAGAGAAATGCAAATCTAAACTACAATGAGATACCATCTCACACCGGTCAGAATGGCCATCATCAAAAAATCTAGAAACAATAAATGCTGGAGAGGGTGTGGAGAAAAGGGAACCGTCTTGCACTGCTGGTGGGAATGTGAACTGGTACAGCCACTATGGAGAACAGTATGGAGGTTCCTTAAAAAACTACAAATAGAACTACCATATGACCCAGCAATCCCACTCCTGGGCATATACCCTGAGAAAACCATCATTCAAAAAGAGTCATGTACCAAAATGTTCACTGCAGCTCTATTTACAATAGCCAGGAGATGGAAACAACCTATGTGTCCATCATCGGATGAATGGATAAAGAAGATGTGGCACATATATACAATGGAATATTACTCAGCCATGAAAAGAAACGAAATGGAGTTATTTGTAGTGAGGTCGATGGACCTAGAGTCTGTCATACAGAGTGAAGTAAGGCAGAAAGAGAAAGACAAATACCGTATGCTAACACATATATATGGAATCTAAGAAAAAAAGAAATGTCGTGAAGAACCTAGGGGCAAGACGGGAATGAAGGCACAGACCTACTAGAGAATGGACTTGAGGATATGGGGAGGGGGAGGGGTAAGCTGTGACAAAGTGAGAGTGGCATGGACATATATACACTACCAAACGTAAAATAGATAGCTAGTGGGAAGCAGCCATATAGCACAGGGAGATCAGCTCGGTGCTTTGTGACCACCTGGATAGGTGGGATAGGGAGGGTGGGAGGGAGGGAGACGCAAGAGGGAGGAGACATGGGAACATATGTATATGTATAACTGATTCACTTTGTTATAAAGCAGAAACTAACACCATTGTAAAGCAATTATACTCCAGTAAAGATGAAAAAAAATTCACAAATCAGAGCTCAACACAAGAACATGAGTGAATCTAAGAAACACAATGTTGAGTAGTAAAAGTAAGACATAGAAAAATACATACAGTATGATTTTATCAAAATAAATTTCAAAAACAGGCAAAACTATATTGTTTAGGAATAGGATACAGAGATGTGAAAACCACAAAGAAAATCAAGAAAGCCACTCCTGTAAAAAAAAAAAAAGCAGTCTGATAGTTACATCTGATGGAGGGAGGGATGGGGTTACTAGTGGGAATGGACATCTGGGGGGTTTCTGGGTTGCTGGTAACGACTTATTTCTCTGTGTGGGTGCTGAAAAACATGGCTCTTTGCTTTATAAAATGTATAAATATAAAAATATAACTAGAAAAGATAGATTGTACATAACTTCTTTAAAATGCTTTTTAAAAGCTACAAAAGGTCCTATGTGCTGACAAAAATTAACCATTTGAAATTAGAGACTTGATGCCCCAGAGGTCCAATATTAAATATAGAAGAGTGAATCTAAACAAAATTGATGTGAACCCAGGTGGGCTGAAAACTTGCTAATCAGCACCTCTCCCCGTGATGGCTCTCAATCTTCACCTCCTCAAAGAAGGCTTTGCCATTTTTGTTGCAACTGCTCATTTCTTGCTTTAGAATATTTCAGCTAAATTCTGGATTCATCTATGCTTGGGACTAGTTGCCCAGATACAACAGGTAAACATAACCTGATATACAAAATTTCGAAATTTAGAATCTTTTACCTATGGCCTGGAGAGCCAGAAAAACTGGCCATAGTCTATTTGGAATATTATAGGCATGACAAAGCCTAATCCCTTTTTTATTACACATGTAGCCCTGGTGATGATAGGAACAGATTTAGATAGAGACTTGTTTACTTATAAATATTGTATATTTGGGATTGTATATATATTGTAAAACTGGGGTTGATAAAAACTGTTAAATTTTTTCCTATCAGAGAGTCAGACTTGCTCTGGTACATTGCCTGACTCAAGTTTTGGCTGTGAGATGTGGCCCATAGAACCTCCTAAAATCTTTGGGTCAAACTATCTCTGCCTCTTGGTATTATCTTTTAGCCCAAAGGGACTCCTCCAATAGATTGGCCGGGTTTCATTTTCTTGAGCCTCAGTGATAAATTTCTCCAAGTCTTTTCTGCTTAGACTCAAAGATTTCAGAAATTAACCAAAACAGCCTGTGGACCCATTTAATTTAGTCAGCATAGAGTATTAAAAGAATTTGAATTTTATTGCCATTAACTTGAGCTCACCCTCTTGAGTTCACCACTTGGACTGCCCCTCCCGATAATATCAATCAATATTAAATACGTTCCTGGTCCCTCTGATTTTTGAGTTTAAGAACTACTTTAGGAAAAAAAAAAGAACCACTTTAGGGGCTGCTGACCCAACTCATTTTCTGCTATGAATTAAAACGGAGGGGAGGATTTATTCATTTCCTAGGGCTGCTCTAACAAACTACCACAAACTTGGTCGCTTAAAATAACAGAAATCTGCTCACTCAGTTCTAAAGGCCAGAAGTCTGAAATTAGCATCACTATGCTAAAATCAAGGTGTCATCAGCACCACACTCCCCCCCAGGACTCTAGGAGAGAGTCAGTCCTTTGCCTCTTTCAGGTTCTGGTGGCTGCAGGCATTCCTTGGCTTGTGGCTGCATAACTCCAGTCTCTGCCTCTGTCTTCTGCTCTGTGTACATCAAATCTCCCTCTATCTCTCTCATATAAGAACACCTGTGAAGCAAGTAGGGACCACCTAGGTAATCCAGGATTATCTCCTCATCCTAAAATGCGTAACATAATCACATCTGCAAAGAACCTTTTTCCAAATAAGGTAATATTCATAGATTCCAGGGATTAGAACCTGGTATCTTTGCGGCCATTCAGCCCACTACAAAGTCCAAAATGTAAAATTCCACCCCACTGAATCATCTACACTGTGCCCATGAACCATCTTTCCGGAATTCTTTTTTTTTTTTCTTTTTTTTCTTTTCTTTTTTTTCTTTTTGGCTGCGTTGGGTCTTTGTTGCTATGCGGGCTTTCTCTAGTTGCGTCGAGCAGGGGCTAATTGCAGGGCGCAGGTTTCTCATTGAGCTGGCTTCTCTTGTTGCGGAGCACGGGCTCTAGCTGCGAGGGTTTCAGTAGTTGTGGCTTTGGGCTCTAGAGCGTAGGCTAGGCTCAGTAGTTGTGGTGCACGGGCTTAGTTGCTCCACGGCATGCAGGTCTTCCCGGATCAGGGCTCGAACCCAAGTCCCCTGCATTGGCAGGCGAATTCTTAAGCACTGTGCCACCAGGGAAGTCCTTTCCTGAATTCTTAACAAGCAGCCTCCAAATAATCTTGAAGGTGTGTCTCTATTAGAAAATAAATTAAGCATGCTCCTCCAAGCTATGATGCTTATTTATAAATTATGGGTGCCAATGTATCAGTGCATTATTATATTATCATACATACAAAAACAGAAAATTTTTAAGGATATGGGGAAAATAAATATAGATAGAATGACTACCATTTCCTTCCAACACCCAAATGAATCTTGTCAATTCTCTGGTACACATGCCACTACCCAAAACGCTCTTATTGTGCATCCTTGCTCCCCAAAACTCCAAGGAGGACCTTTAAGGACTGCTGCTTAAGATGGGAAAGATGACTGAGTCCTGGGCTTCCCACTCTAACTTTATCCACAGTACATCAGCCTGGATCTCTGATACATTTGGGGGTTTTACAAATGATTTCAATACGAAAAATTATCCTCTGCAAAAAGAAAAAAAATAGCAAAAAATAATAATAATAGGTCTGAAACCCACTTCTCTGGAGCACTCTCTTTTGGTGTGAGCCTCTGGGCAGCCTTTCACGCAGGTGGCACATGACATCACTCGGCCCCAGCTGTTCCTTATTAACTCAGCTTCTCAGCAAAAGATACAGCCTTTTTACATCTTGACTTTTTTAAGGAGACAGCCCATTTTGCAAATCAACCAAACACATTAAACACAGTTAAGACTGCCGCATTCCACAAATATAAGTTTGACAAAGAAATCCTAAGTCTTCACAGCCTCCACTAAAACATGGATTGATCTGAAGTTCTGAAGGACACCAGGCCTGGTGGAAAAGCAACCCTGTTTTGTCACCCTAAAGGAAATGCCTGCCGAGCCAACCGCACCTCCAGTGGGTCAAAGCTCAAGAATCACCCACAAACCTATAACCCTCACTGAGGCCTTGAGAGCATCTCCAACATGAGCGGACTTTGTAAATGTGTTCTCTGCCTGCTCATAATGCCTGATTAGGCCCTGACCATGAGGCCAAGAGGTGGAGAAGAAAAGCCAAGACGCCCGCAGGCTGCCACTTGAGTTCACAGCAAAATGACAGGCAGTGTGCGTGATCCAAGTGGAAGAATCTGACAGTCACACTTCAGTCTTTCAGCCACATTTTTTTTTTAACATGGGGAGGTTGTAGCATCAATAGTGTCATCCTCTAATAGAAAGGACAACTACATATAATGCATAATTGCCAGTCTAAATGACTTGTTATTTTGACTGCCTGTTTTAAAATGTCTGTAATTGCTTCCAGTGAGACTTGGAATAAATAAGCCAGCATAGGCAATCACTGGTGGAGACACAGCACGGCTTTGGAAAACTTAGTACAAATTATTTTGTCATGTGTGAATTACTACCAATTCCTGATTATGATCACAAGGCATTTGTAGTACTTTACTGGGTGTTTCTTCCGTGTCCCACGTAAGCAACAGAAGGAGTAGCACACATAGGTGTATAAAAGACAAGGCAGGGCTTCCCTGGTGGCGCGGTGGTTGAGAGTCCGCCTGCCGATGCAGGGGACACGGGTTCGTGCCCCGGTCCGGGAAGATCCCACATACCGCGGAGCGGCTGGGCCCGTGAGGCATGGCCGCTGGGCCTGCGCGTCCGGAGCCTGTGCTCCGCAAAGGGAGAGGCCACAACAGTGAGAGGCCTGCGTACCGCAAAAAAAAAAAAAAAAAAAAAAGACAAGGCAGTCTATTTTCAAGGGCAATGAGCAGAAGCTGGCTGAGCCTGATAAATTAGTTTTACAGAATTTTAGCTCATGCCAAATCCTGGCCCTTTCTGTAAAACAAAAGTGAGGTAGAAGCACATCTCACTGAGAATTATTGCCATCTCTCCAAATGAACTTTTTTCCCCCTCGTATGCTTGTTTGCCAAGACCTAAAATAACAAATCACTTCTTTATAACAAAATTGTCTCCCTGGAATAATAGTCTTCAGTGTGAGTTCTGATAGAGCAATAGCTCTTCTAAATGACAGCAAAGGCTTGCAGCAGGGATGTGAGGCACATCTATTTCAGGGCTTCCCATTAAAGTGAAAAGCAGTTTGGTAAGAAATGAAGTCATTTCCTGACTCATTGGGATGCCATGTTTAAACCACAGTTTTTTGCCTGAGGATACAGAGGTTAGAAAAATGTGACTGAACCTAAAAGAGATGAATCATCCCTTAAAGATTCAGGAAAGCCACTTTTTTAAGGTCCTTCACACACTACTGGAACATGTAAGATAGGGAAAGAGGCTTAGTGAGAGCCTTCTCCCATTCTTTCCATAGTAAGAAGAAGGTTCTCCATCCTACACAGTTGGTTAAAGTCAGTTTCAGAAATAATCAGTTGAAGTATGATTACACTTTTATGTGTGGATGCAACAGAAACATCAATACTTAGGCATTAAAACCATCAGGAGATAGGGGAGAAGACGGATTCAAAGCCTGCTGATTTTGCATATTTCTAAAATAAGTGAGTCAAAGTACCAAAAAAAATCTATTTTTGAACTATGATACACAAAAATTAAGGATTCCAATATTTTATTTTACTAGAAAAAATTTTAATATTCAGTCTCACTAGGAATCAAGGATAAATTCTATAATTTAAAATAACAATGAGATATCATCTTCACCTATCAAATTAGCAACAGTTGACAAAATAAAGGGGGGGGTGGATGTTACTCAGAGCAGGTGAGGGACTACAGATTGGCTCAATTTTCTGGAAGATGGTTAAAATCCTTTAAATGTTCACACTCCTTAACCCAGTAATTCTGCTTCGAGGAAGAATTTTTTTTTCTTTTTCTTTTTTAATTGAGATATAACATAGTTTAAGGTATACAATGTGTTGATTTGAAACACTATTACAAAATGATTACCAAAATGATGGAGGTTTTACTGTTATCTAACACCTCCAGCAGGTCACACAATTACCATTTCCTCTTTGTAGTGAGAACATTTTAAGATCTACTCCCTTAGCAACTTTCAATTATATGATACAGTATTGTTAACTATAATCACCATGTTGTACATTATATCCCTGAAACTTATTCAGCTTACAACTGGAAGTTTGTACCCGTTGACCAACATCTCTCCAACTCTCCCACCCCCCCTCAACTCCTCATAACCAGGGTAGAATATTCTGTTTCTATCAGTTCGACTTTTTTAGACTCCACATACAAGTTATATCACAGAGTATTTGTGTTTCTCTGACTTATTTCACTTAGCATAATACTCTCAAGATCCATCCTTGTTGTTGCTAATGACAGGATTTCCTTCTTTCTCATGGCTGAATAGTATTCGTGTGTGTGTGTGTGTGTGTGTGTGTGTGTGTGTGTGTGTATCATATCTTCTTTACCCATTCATCTAGGAGTCTATCTTAAAGCAATAAGCTGATATTTGGACAAAGATAAATTCACAAAACTGTCCTTACAGCATTGTTTAGAGTGGAAAACACAAAAGCAACTTAAACGACCAACAAGAGGAGAATAACAATACTATTGTAGAACACTAATATGATGGAGCATTATACAACTAATCTGAACTATATTTAGGGATGATTCTTTAATAATAAAGAGACGTACAAATAAAAAAATCAGTGTGGAAAACTATATATACAGCAAGGAAAAATATGCAAAGGATTTCCTAATTGGCTATCACTCTGGAGACTGGACTATAAAAATCTTCCCCATTTTAAACATACCAGGTATTATTGATGTCATATTGGTATAGTCACAAACAGTGAACATTTGAAACCCTGGTGGTATTTCTTGATGAACCTGAGTCAGTAAGTATGTGCATAAACTTCTCGAAGAACATCAGAGCTGAGCTGTCTACTGGTTGACCCTGCCTCCAGGGCCCTGGAAGACAATAGCCAATAAGAAGAGGGCACTGTGCGAGCAGCCAGTCTGCAGACTGACCAAAAGATTACAGTACATAGAGTATACATACCCTCTCAGAAATTCTTTTACTGCACTCCAGTATTGCCATAGATGCCAAAATCCCGCTTAATGGATGTCTATTGAGTCTTAGCGGAATTCTCACAAAATATTAAATATTGGATGGACATGGGAGGAGGGGTATCAGAGAAAGATATATAGAAACAGAGACCAAATCTGGAGAAAGAAGCGAACTGGGTGAAAAAGTAAGAGCTAAGAAAGGTAGTAGAAAAGAATGGGAAAAGAAACAGAGAACAAGGAACTATGATTTCCTCAAAACTACTGGAATAGAGCAAATTATTTTACTAATTAAAAAATCGCTGCCACCATCACCCTGATACCAAACCCAGACAAAGCTGTCACAAAGAAAGAAAACTACAGGCCAATATCACTGATGAACATAGATGCAAAAATCCTCAACAAAATACTAGCAAACAGAATCCAACAGCACATTAAAAGGATCATACACCATGATCAGGTGGGGTTTACCCCAGGAATGCAAGCATTCTTCAATATAAGCAAATCAATCAATGTAATAAATCATATTAACAAATTGAAGGACAAAAACCATATGATCATCTCAATAGATGCAGAAAAAGCTTTTGACAAAATTCAACACCCATTTAGGATTAAAAACCCTCCAGAAAGTAGGCGTAGACAGAACTTACCTCTATATAATAAAGGCCATATATGACAAACCCACAGCCAACATCATTCTCAATGGTGAAAAATTGAAACCATTTCCTCTAAGATCAGGAACAAGACAAGGTTGTGCACTCTCATCTCTATTATTCAACATAGTTTTGGAAGTTTTAGCCACAGCAATCAGAAAAGAAAAAGAAAGAAAAGGAATCCAAATCGGAAAAGAAGAAGTAAAGCTGTCACTGTTGGCAGATGACATGATACTATACATAGAGAATCCTAAAGATGCTAGCAGAACACTAGTAGAGCTAATCAATGAACTTGGTAAAGTAGCAGGATACAAAATTAATGCACAGAAATCTCTTGCATTCCTATACACTAATGATGAAATATCTGAAAGACAAACTAAGGAAACACTCCCATTTACCACTGCAACAAAAAGAATAAAATACCTAGGAATAAACCTACCTAAGGAGACAAAAGACCTGTATGCAGAAAACTATAAGACACTGATGAAAGAAATTAAAGATGATACAAACAGATGGAGAGATATACTATGTTCTTGGATTGGAAGAATCAACATTGTGAAAATGACCATACTACCCAAAGCAACCTACAGATTCAATGCAACCCTTATCAAACTACCAATGGCATTTTTCACAGAACTAGAACAAAAAATTTCACAATTTGTATGGAAACACAAAAGACCCCGAATAACCAAAGCAATCTTGACAAAGAAAAAAACGGGGCTGGAGGAATCAGGCTCCCAGACTTCAGACAGTATTACAAAGCTACAGTAATCAAGACAGTATGGTACTGGCACAAAAACAGAAATATAGATCAATGGAACAGGATAGAAAGCCCAGAGATAAACCCACGCACATATGGTCACCTTATTTTTGATAAAGGAGGCAAGAATATACAATGGAGAAAAGACAGCCTCTCCAATAAGTGGTGCTGGAAAAACTGGACAGCTACATGTAAAAGAATGAAATTGGAACACTCCCTAACACCATACACAAAAATAAACTCAAAGTGGATTAAAGACCTAAATGTAAGGCCAGACACTACAAAACTCTTAGAGGAAAACATAGGCAGAACACTCTATGATATAAATCACAGCAAGCTCCTTTTTAACCCCCCTCCTAGAGAAATGGAGATAAAAACAAGAATAAACAAATGGGACCTAGTGAAACTTAAAAGCTTTTTGCACAGCAAACAAAACCATTAAAAAGATGAAAAGACAACCCTCAGAATGGGAGAAAACAGTTGCAAACGAAGCAACTGACAAAGGATTAATCTCCAAAATATACAAGCAGCTCATGCAGCTCAATATCAAAAAAAACAAACAAACAACCCAATCCCAAAATGGGCAGAAGACCTAAACAGACATTTCTCCAAAGATATAAAGATTGCCAACAAACACGTTTGTTGTTTTATGATACTCAACATCACTAATCATTAGAGAAATGCAAATCAAAACTACAATGAGGTATCACCTCACAGCAGTCAGAATGGCCATCATCAAATAATCTACAAACAATAAATGCTTGAGAGGGTGTGGAGAAAAGGGAACCTTCTTGCGCTGTTGGTGGGAATGTAAATTGATACAGCCACTATGGAGGATAGTATGGACGTTCCTTAAAAAACTAAAAATAGGGCTTCCCTGGTGGCGCACTGGTTGAGAGTCCGCCTGCCGATGCAGGGGACGCGGGTTCGTGCCCGGGTCGGGGAAGATCCCACCTGCCACGGAGCGGCTGGGCCCGTGAGCCATGGCCGCTGAGCCTGCGCGTCCGGAGCCTGAGCTCCGCAACGGGAGAGGCCACAACAGTGAGAGGCCTGCATACCGCAAAACAAACAAACAAACAAAACAAAACAAACAAAAAAAACCTAAAAATAGAACGACCATATGACCCAGCAATCCCACTACTGGGCATACACCCTGAGAAAACCATAATTCAAAAAGATTCATGTACCACAATGTTCATTGCAGCTCTATTTACAATAGCCAGGGCACGGAAGCAAGCTAAGTGTCCATCGACAGATGAACGGATAAAGAAGACGTGGCACATATATACAACGGAATATTACTCAGCCATAAAAAGAAATGAAATTGAGTTATCTGTAGTGAGGTGGATGGACCTAGTGGCTGTCACACAGAGTGAAGTAAGTCAGAAAGACAGAAATAAATAACACATATATATGGAATCTAAAAAAAAAAAAAAAAAAGGTTCTGAAGAACCTAGAGGTAGGACAAGAATAAACACGCAGACGTAGAGAATGGACTTGAGGACACAGGGAGGGGGAAGAGTAAGCTGGGACGAAGTAAGAGAGTGGCATGGGCTTATATATACTACCAAATGTAAACTAGATAGCTAGTGGGAAGCAGCCTCATAGCACAGGGAGACCAGCTCAGGGCTTTGTGACCACCTAGAGGCGGGGGGATAGGGAGGGTGGAAAGGCGATCAAGAGGGAGGAGATATAGGGATATATGTATATGTATAGCTGATTCACTTTGTTAAAAAGCAGAAACTAACACACCATTGTAAAGCAGTTATACTCCAATAAACATGTTAAAAAAATTTGCTTTCTGCGTTCGCGCCCACTGTGGTGCCACCAGACGCACCCTCAACATGCAAGACGACGACTTTGTGGACCTGTACACACCGCACAACCGCATAATCGGCTCCAAGGACCACGCGTCCGTCCAGACGAATTTGGCCGAGGTTGACAAGGTGACAGCCAGGTTCAATGGCCAGTTTAAAACCTACTCTATCTGCAGGGCCATTCACAGGATGGGTGAGTCAGAAGACTCCATTCTCCAACTGGCCAAGGCGGACGGCATCTCTCAAAGAACTTCTGACTGGAGAGGATCACGGATGTGGAATAGTCGTCATAAATAAATAGTGAACCCCCCCAAATTAAGTTCATATATCAAAACACAACTCTAGAAAATTGTATTCCCTAACAATGACTAAAATTTATTGACTGCTTTCCATATATATATAGCTTTCCATATATCAGGCGCTGGTAAATGAAACCAATACACATAGTGAGATGTTTACATTAATTCATTTAATCCATATCATTGCTTTACGGGATAAGCACTCCCGTTGTTCTCTTTTATAGGAGAAGAAAAGTGAGGCCCAGAGAGGTTAAATAAGTTATGCAAGCACTCACAGCTCTTAGGCAGAAAGGTAGGGATTCAGCCCCAGGGCTTCTGGCTCCAGGTCTTCCTCACTACAGTACAGCCTCTGCCCACTCAAGCCACCACGGCGCCTCCTTTTGAAGTCCTATAGTTCTTACCATCAATCATGCATATTTAATATTGAACACTTACAGTTTTGCATGTTTGTTGCATTTTCATCTTAGTACAACATGTCTTCCCAACTATACTCTAAAACACTGAACGCAGGAACTGTAAATAATACTTCTCTATAATCCTCACAGCACTTAGCACGATTCTCCACTCATTAAATAAGATTTAATTGGACTTTCGGCAAAGAGATAACTTTCAAAACATCTATTCCGATAATTTTGCAATCAAATAAACTCTGCCAACATTCTTTGCTAAGAAGCAGTCATCTTTTGAGATTGCTGGAAATTTAAGTCTAGAAAAAAAGAAGTTAATGCTTTTTTATCTCATTCTATTCCCTTTGACGGATGAAACCAAAAATAATCACTTCGCATCTCCAAAGTGTTCCACCCCCATGAAAGCAGGGGGAGAGTGAGCCATCACTAGGACACAAATGTGTTCTGCTCAAGGCAATCAAATAAATCAAGCAACCCGCAAAATACAGTTAAAGCAAAGTGAGTCAGACACAGTTCATGATTTTAGTCACTCAGAATCCAAAGTTACTCTGAAATACGAATAGTTTTTAAAGCATTACTCATTTTGCTTTCTCTGATAAAACTAAAGTAATCCAATACAATTATCTGGATGGTTATAATTTAAAGATTTAAAATACATACTCAAGGGCTTCCCTGGTGGCGCAGTGGTTGAGAGTCCGCCTGCCGATGCAGGGGATGCGGGTTCGTGCCCCGGTCCAGGAAGATCCCACATGCCCCGGAGCGGCTAGGCCTGTAAGCCATGGCCAATAAGCCTGCGCGTCCAGAGCCTGTGCTCCGCAACGGGAGAGGCCACAACAGTGAGAGGCCCATGTACTGCAAAAAAATTAAAAAATAAAAAAATAAAATACATGCTCAAAACCTAATATTTCGCGGAAAGACAAGATGGCGGAAGAGTAAGACGCAGAGATTACGTTCCTCCCCACAGATACACCAGAAATATATCTACACGTGGAACAACTTCTGCAGAAAACCTACTGAACGCTGGCAGAAGACCTCAGACCTCCCAAAAGGCAAGAAACTCCCCACGTACCTGGGTAGGGCAAACAAAAAAAAAGAAAAAACAGAGACAGAAGGATAGGGACGGGACCGGCACCAGTGGTAGGGAGCTGTGAAGCAGGAAAGGTTTCCACACACTAGAAGCCCCTTCGCGGGTGCAGACTGCGGGTGGAGGAGGGGGTAAAATTCGGGGTAGCGGAGAAGAGCGCAGCAACAGGGGCGCGGAGGGCAAAGTGGAGAGATTCCCGCACGGAGGATCGGCGCCGACCAGCACTCACCAGCCCGAGAGGCTTGTCTGCTCCCCCGCCGCGGCGGGCGGGGCTGGGAGCTGAGGCTCGGGCTTCGGTTGGATCCCAGGGAGAGGACTGGGGTTGGCGGCGTGAACACAGCCTGCAGGGGGTTAGTGCGCCACAGCTAACCGGGAGGGAGTCCAGGAAAAAGTCTGGACCTGCCGAGGAGGCAAGAGAATTTTTCTTCCCTCTTTGTTTCCTGGTGCGCGAGGAGAGGGGATTAAGAGCGCTGCTTAAAGGAGCTCCAGAGACGGGCGTGAGCCGTGGCTACCAGCGCGGACCCCAGAGACGGGCCTGAGACACTAGGGCTGCTGCTGCCGCCACCAGGAAGCCTGTGTGCGAGCACGGGTCACTCTCCACACCTCCCCTCCCGGAGCCTGTGCAGCCCGCCAACGCCAGGGTCCCGGGATCCAGGGACGGCTTCCCCGGGAGAACGCACAGCGCGCCTCAGGCTGGTGCAACGTCCCGCCGGCCTCTGCCGC
>RJWK010041994.1:0-19349 GCA_004363435.1 Platanista minor
CCCCTGCCCCCGTCCCTGTCCTCTGTGCCTCTCCTCCCGTCCCCTGCCCCCGTCCCTGTCCTCTGTGCCTCTCCTTTCTTCCTTCTTTCCCCTCAGGCCCATGAGGGTCCTTTCCTTCCATTTCCACTTCTGTTCTTTCTCGGACCATGAGCTCTGGTGCAGCTCAGTGACTCCCGGTGAATTGGTCACCAAGAATTGAAGCCCTTCTGCCACCTGAGGCGATTTTGAGTTCGTAATACCTCTTAAGACAGAATGGATCAAGTAGGACTGATTTGATTTGGCTTAAGGGGACTCAGTTGTGTTGTGTAGGGGTTTTGTGAATGAGCCCAAGTCCCACCCGCTGTCCTCACCCTGAATTGTGGCCCGAGCCTCCACCCCCCCCCCCCAACCCCCGTCTGAGATTCCCCATATCAAAGTGGACTGTTTGTCCACCAGTCCTCTGAGCCTCCTTAGGCAGACATTAAATCTCCAGTTGGCGAGAGGCTACCCCGTGGCCTGGGATGCAGAGTGGCCTGGAAGGAAAATGTGGTGCTAAGGCAGGAGCACTGGAATCCATCAGGGGCCCCAAGGGGGGCCTTCTCCTGCCCTCATTTGTGGCCCCCTTTTCTCTGTACCACAGGTGGGTTTCAGTGTCTCTAGTAACCCACAGCAGGAGCGCATAACAGACACCTTTTGGGGAAATAGAATTAAAAACCAAATCTCTTGCCAACTCAGAAAAACTCCCCGCAAAACTAGGAGAGAAAGAAAACAAGTTTTTAACTGAATAAGCATTAGACTGGAAAGTGGTGCATGTGACAGGCAATTTGCTAAGAAACTATAGACAGAAATCTCACCTGTTACACAGTCCCGCAGGGGCAACCCCACTGCACATGTGTTCTCCAGGGAAAGCATAGCCAGCCCTTGGGTAAGAGGACTTGACAGCACCATTTGTCACACAGAGTTCACCCTAAATTCGCCTGGAATTGGGTGGCCACCCGTGATAGCTAACTGCCTTTATGCAAAGGAAACATCCACTTCTTGTATCTTGGTGACAGGATGAGGTTTGCAGCCGGGAGCCTGGTGCTGCTGGAGAGTTAGGCTCCCACCTCCCACGGGCAGGGGACACTGGCCGCTGTTCCCTTGATGTTTGCATTTCGGAGAGATGGCTCCCAGGTCCTTGAGAAAGACGGCCCTGGGTTGTAAAGCTGGCAAGAGGCTTAGTGAGCTTTAAAACGATTTATATACACCTCAAAGGGGCAGAGAAAGAACTTCCAATCAGAAGTTTTCTAAAGAAAATACTCTGAAAGAAAGGGGAGGGTTCTCTCTCCCTTTCTGCACCAGGGAGGGTGAGTTTTCTATTTCTCAGATTCGTATCTCCCTGACACCCCTGTCCCCCACCTCTCCGGGCAGGGTCCACATCTCCAGCCTGGGTCTCTGTCCCCGGAGTAGCTGCTGGAAGGGGACCTGGGAGAAGAAAGCAGAGAGACCCTTAGAATGGGGTTTCTGGGAGGCTCTCCGGGGCCCAAGGTGTGGAGCAAGGGGAGGCTGGGTTCCCCGAGCCAGAGCGGTGGCCGAGGAGAGCTTCCTGGTCCTGCAGTGTGAGCCCAGCCTCCCATCTAGTGGGACAGAGGCTGGGGCCTGTTTGGGAGTGCAGGGGGTCTGGGGGTGCAGGCGTAGGAAACGAGATCTCTGTCCTCGGGGGGGCTGCCCACAGCACCACGTGCAGTGGCCACATCTCTGAGCGCACGTAATCAGCAGCATGTTGGTGACACAGACGGCTGTTTGGTGCCCTCCATGTGCGGGCTCTGTCCTGGACCCTGGCACTCGGCAGTGAGCACGGGAAGTCCTGTCCTCGATTCCTGTCGGGGAATAAGCAGAAAAGCAAATATCCTGTCCGGTGGCGAAAAGTGTCAGGGAGGAATGGGAGGTGGGGTTAGGGTTGTGACTTTACACAGCATTGCCGGGGAAGACCACTCAGAGGAGGTGACATTTAGGCTGGGGCCTGGAAGGGGCAGGGGCCACGCCAAGGGGTCAGAGCAGCAGGACCCGTCCCGATCACGTTCCAGGCACCAAATAAGCCAGTCGGGAGATGTTCAAAAGACTGAAGAGGGGGCTTCCCTGGTGGCGCAGTGGTTGAGAGTCCGCCGGCCGATGCAGGGGACACGGGTTCATGCCCCGGTCCGGGAAGATCCCACATGCCGCGGAGCGGCTGGCCCCGTGAGCCATGGCCGCTGAGCCTGCGCGTCCGGAGCCTGCGCTCCGCAACAGGAGAGGCCACAACAGTGAGAGGCCCGTGTACCGCAAAAAGAAAAAAAAAAAAAAGACTGAAGAGTAAAAAAAGATGAGCCCCAGATTGGTGGATGAGGGATCAGGTCCCTAGGACCCAGGTTGGCCACGTGTGTTCTTGCCCGGGGGTTGGGGGTGGGGAGTGGCTGTGAGGCCCCACAAGGGTTTGCGCTGGAACCTGGACGGGGGCTTTGAGAGACGGGGGCTGGCGATTTTGGAGGGACGGTTCTTCCCTCCAGGGTGTCCTCGTGGCCACGTTGCAGGGTAGGGGATGTCTCTAAACTTATTTGAGTTTCCTGGTTCTCTCTTGTGGCATCCCTCACACCCCACCCCGCAGGTGATGAGAGTGTGGGCATGAGGCCCTGGTCTGGGAGTTAGAAGCCCAGGGACCTTGCCCAGCTCTGCCGTTCGGCCACCTCTGTGACTTGGGGCATGTCAGCGGCCCTCTCTGGCCTCAGTTTATTCTTCATAAATGGGAATTATATACATTTTACCTGCCTAGTAGGTATATGTGCTTTTAAAAAAAATCCTGCTCATTTCGACAGAGGTCATAGAAAAGCTTTTGAAAAAGACGGACTGCTTCCTGTGAGTGGCATTCATCCTTGTCCCACAGGCCAACTCTCTTTCCTTTGCTCCCATCTCACCCACAGACGGCCGGGCAGGGAGGGGCCGGGCAGGGAGCCGCCGTGCTGATGCCGAGGGGCCTCCGGGGATGGAGAGCGGCCTGGCTGGCGACAGCAGCACAGGTAAGAGAAGAGGGTCAGGTGGGAGCCCACCACTGCCCCCTCCCCAGCCCCGTCTTCCCCGTCCCTCTGTAGCTGAGCAGAAGTTGCTGGTGGCCTGTAGAACCACACGGTGGGACCAGGACACTGAGATCACATCCAAGGATGGAACAAACACAAGACTAGGGGGCTAAGAACTGACAAAGCCCAGCCTGTGCTTGCCAGGCAGGGATGGACACACACACACACACACACACACGGACACACACACACACACACACACACACACACACACACACACTGGGGGAAGATCAGGTGTCTGTCAAGCGCTAGATCAGGGAGTGCTTGGTGTTGGCGCTGATCACACACCGAAAGCCAGCGCTCTGGGGAGGACACGTGGTCGCAACAAGCCCTGCTGTTGGTTGGTCAGGAGAGTGTCTCCAGTTCGGTCCATTGAGCTTCCCGGGGTCACACAGTTCATGGTCTGTGTCAGCTGATGCACTTGGAGCCGGTGGTGAGGAAACACAGCAGTTAGTCCTGGTGTCTCCCGGGCAGGGGGCAGGCGCCGCTGAGAGTGGGAAGTGCCCTGTGGAGACCCCTCCCTAGCCACCCACTTCCCGCTTCTGGGATGGAGCAGCCCCTGGTCTGAGACCCACTCTCAGCGTCTGTGGCAGGCCCTGTCCTGGGTGTAGCTGGGCTGCACGGTGGCTCTGGCCCCGGGAGAGGGGACCGGCCCAGGCCTGGGAACTCTGCCCCTCGCTCAGCACAGTGACCAGGTTTCTTTACCGCCCACCCCTTCCAGGGGAGTTGCCCCATGGACCCCAGAGCCCCCACCCTCCCAGGACAATCACTGCAGTGGGCCTAAGATGAGACAAAAATCAGGCAATTGGATAAAAAAGAAACAAAACACCAGCTCAAAGGAGGCAGTATGATATATGGACACCACACTGTTCTGGGGCTGGGTCCTGACACAGACGGCAGTGAGTTCAGCCACCCCACTTCCCAGTCTCCCCCAACCCCTGCCCCGGGCTGTCGCTTTGAACGCTGAGAGCACTCGAGGTGTGTGTGTGAGTGTGTGTGTGTGTGTGTGTGTGTGTGTATGTGTGAGGCTGACATTACAGTAATTACAGGAAAACCTAGGGCAGACAACTCCAAACATTTCAGCTGAAGGACCCTTTTGCCCACGTAAACTCATAAGGGAGATCCTAATTCAGACGTGAGAGATGGGCTCCACCAGGGCCTTCTCTGCCCCGTACGGCAGCTGCAGCTTCAGGAAGAGGTAGAAAAACACCTCCAGGCCTGGACCCTGGAGCCACTGGGGCCTGGGGGCCCCCGTGAGCTCAGCCTCCACAGGCTGCCACGCCTGCTGGCCAGGCTGAAGGAATGACTCTTCGGGAAGGCCAGAGCTTTCAGATAATTGGGAGCTTACCTCTTTCAGGTACCTTTTACTTTATTTTATGTGTTTTCTTAAATTGTGGTGAAATATATTATACATAACATGAAACTTACCATTTTAACCATTTTTATGGTACAGTTCAGTGGCACGAAGCACATTCACGTTGTGGTATAGCCATCACCACTATCCGTTTCTCGAATTTTCCCATAATGTCAGAAATACCCATTAAGCAGTAGTTCTCCTTTTAGCACCTTTTTATTTTATCTGAACCATTTAGATAAAAACTGATGCTTTTTATGCTGACTGAGGACCAGTACCTTTGGAACAGGCAGGCAGAAGCCTGTTTTCCTCTGTATCAGTGCCTGATCCCTACGGGAAGGTGCCCGTGATGACTGAAGTCCCAGCAATACACGTCACAGGTCTACACGCGCCACCCCTGGGCTTCAGGGCCTCCTCATGCAACCCAGCCACCATGATGGATATCAAGGCCAGGTTTAATCAGGGCAAGGCAGTGGCTTTTGTGGGGCTCTCTGGCATTAATGGGTGTCCTGTCACTTGGGGACAATGGTGCCCCTCTGACTGGAGTATATTTTGGATTCACTACATGACCACCAATTTGGACAGCTAGCCCTGTTAAATACTTCCGCTGGCCAACAATTCAGTGCATCTAAGGAAACATTCTTTGAGTCAATGAAGCTCATTACACATGGGTTTTCGATTCCTGCCAGTACACAATTTAAATCACTATTTTCATTTTAAAATTATTACTCCTGATAAAATGACCTCTCACAACCGAGCACCTGGGGAGGCCTCACAGCGTCGTTTCGCCAGGTGGAAAGCTGGCCCCTTGCAGGTGCTTTCTGTGACACTCCCACCCTCCCACCTCTGCCCCCATGGGCACCACATCGGTTTCTTTGCCCCCACGTGGCCAGTGAGCCTGTGGAGTGGAGCAGAGCTCTTTGGCCTCAAAACTCAAGGCCACCAGATTAGAGGGGAGGTTTTCTCTTTATTTCCTAAGATATTTTAAAGACTTAAAAATTATAATGTTTGAATTTTTAGGAGAATATTCAAATAACACATATAAAGTGTAAGTCCCCTTTGACTTCTCCATCTAGTCCTGCTATTGGACCATATCACCTGCAGGGCGGCCACCATCTTCCACCATCTTGGGTTTGGTGTGAACCGTCCTGGATCGGGCATGTGTATGTACACAGAGAGATATGGTTTTATTTTCCATAAGTTGGATCAGACGACTGATACTGAGTTTCAGTTTTGTTTTTTTCTCTTAAAATGTTTTTGAAATCTTTTCACATGAGCATATATAGCTCTTTTCAATCGCTGCATAGTATTCCACATTATGAAGGGAGTGAAAATTTTATTAGACTGTTATTGATGGGTAATTAGGTTGTTCCCCCCTTTTTTCTAATTACAGACAGCACTTCAGTGAATATACTTAGATGTTCCTCTTTGGACTCATATGTATTTCTTAGGATAAACACCTAGAGTGAAGTTGCTGGGTGGAAGATTGTACACATTTATAATTTTAATAAGCACTGTCAAGTCATCCTCAAAGAGTCTGAATTTGTTTAGGCCCCCAGCATATCCCCTCCTATGTAATTTCCATGTGCATTATGAAGTCGGGATATTGTCAACCTCTTCAATATTTGCTGCTGTGATGGGTGAAAAGATGCTACACTGTTATTTTGCACTTTGCTGATTACTAGTGAGGGTGCACCTCTTTTCATCCTATCTATAGGAGTCCTTTATATACTCTGGATATTAATATACTCTGGATATTAGTCCTTTATATACTCTGGATATTAATACTCTGGATATTAAGAGTCCTTTATGTACTCTGGATAGACGTGTGCTGTCCAGTAGGTGGCCAATAGCCACATGTGGTTATTTAAATTTAAATTTAGATTTAAATTAATTTAAATTAAAAAAAGTAAATTCAGTTCCTCAGTAGTACTAGCCACATTCCAAGTACTCTGTAATCAACTGTGGCTAGAGGCCACATGTATCAGACAGCTCAGATGTAAAATGTTTTCACCCTGTGGAAAGCTCTGTTGGAAAAGGCTGCCCCGCACGATCATTTCTAGTTCGCTCATATGCAGTATCCTTTGTCGTACAGGGGTTTTAAATTTAGTTTTTATGTTTTGCATCCTGTTTAAGAAGATCATCAATTACCTCTAGATTCGAAACTAATTCTCCTAATTCTTCTAATACTCTATTTGCTTCTTTTAAACCAGCACTTAAATCCATCTGGAACTGATTTTTATAAACAGTATGAACTACAAATCTTACTTGAATATTTTTCCCAAATGGAGAGTTAGTTGGTCCTAAATTGATGAACAGCCCAGCCTTTCACTGTTGACTTGGAATGCTACCTTGTATCGTATATCAAACTTTTCTGTTCTTTTGATGTATCTGTCAGTTATGTGTATTCTACACTTTTAATGATTGTTTTTAGCTTTTTTGTTGTTGTTGTTGTTGTTGGGCGGGACTCTCACTCACAGCCTCACCTCACCTGGCTCACTATGGAACAGCCATGTCAATACAACTGCTTCAGTCAAGGCTTTTATTAAATGGACTTTATTTTTTAGAGCAGTATTAGGCTTACAGAGAAAATGTGCAGAAAGGACAAAGAGTGCCCTATACCCTTCTCTACAGTTGCTCCTGTTATTAACATTTTGCATTAGAATGGTGCAGTTTTTACAACAGATGAACCTTTATTAACACATTTGTATTAAATAAAGTCCATAGTTTGCATTAGGGTTCACTCTTCGTGTTGTACATTCTGTGGACAGATGCTTAATGTCCTGTACCTACCATTACAGCATCGTGCAGAGGAGTTTCACTGCCCTAAAAATCCTCTGCGCTCTGCCTATTCATCCCTTTCCCCCTGACCCTTCAAGCCCTGGCAACCACTGATCTTTTTACTGTCTCCACAGTTTTGCCTTTTCGAGAATGTCATATAGTTGCAATCATACAGTGTGTAGCCTTTTCAGATTGGCTTCTTTCACTGAGTCATAGGCATTTAAGTTTCCTCCATGTCGTTTCATGACTTGAGAACTCATTTCTTTTTATCACTGAATAATACTCCATTGTATGGTGTACCACTGTTTATCCATCCACCCAGTGAAGGACGTCTCTTGGATGCTTCCACGTTTCGAGTGTTACCAATAAAGCTGCTGTAAACATGTGTGTGCAGGTTTTGTGTGGACCTAAGTTTTCAGCTCCTTTGGGTGAATACATAGGAGAGTGATCTGTTGGATCGTATGGGAAGAGTATCCTTAGTTCTGTAAGAAACAGACAAGCTGTCTTCTAAAGTGGCCTTAACATTTTGCATTCCACCAGCAATGAGTGAGAGTTCCCGTTGCTGCACATCCCTGTCAGCGTTTGGTGTTGTCGGTGTTTTGGATTTTAGCTGTTCTAATGGGTGTGTGGTGATAGCATTTTAGCTTTTAATGTTGCATAAGCCAAATTTTTCCTTGCTCATTTTTAGAATTTCTGGGTGATTGACACACACAGTAAATGTTACAATTTACTTAATTAGGATTACACTGAATTCAAACATTTTGGAATGGAGAGCTTCTTATCTAGGAATATGATGTACCTGTTCTTTTATTTACATTTTATTCCTTCAATAAAGTTTAATAGTTTTCTTTATGTTTTGCTTGTATATTAGGTATACTTACAGTTACTTTATTGCCATTTTAAAAAGTTATGAATCTTAATGTTTTTTATATGGCAGTTTTGTTGAAACTTTTATTTCTAAAACTTCATCAGTGGATTCTCATGCACATTCTAGGTTAATAATTATCAGCAAATGACAGTTCTCTCCTCCTTTCCAATATTTATTTATTTTTTTTGAGGTACGCGGGCCTCTCACTGTCGTGGCCTCTCCCGCTGCGGAGCACAGGCTCCGGATGCGCAGGCTCAGCGGCCACGGCTCACGGGCCCCGCCGCTCCGCGGCATGTGGGACCTTCCCGGACCGGGGCACGAACCCGCGTCCCCTGCATCGGCAGGCGGGCCCTCAACCACTGTGCCACCAGGGAAGCCCTTTTCCAATATTTATATATATCTTTCTTTTTTCACCTTGTTCCTAACTTGAATAGGCTTCTAATCTTTTAGAAGATTATAACATTTGCTGCAGTTTCTAATATAGCTCCTTTGTCAACCTAAGAAAATTTCCTGATGTTCCTAGTTTGCTAAGAGCTTCCTTCCTTCCTTTTCTCTTTACCCTTCCCTCTCTTCCTCCTCCCTCCTTTCCCTTTTCCTTCTCTCCCTCCAGAAATGATGTTGAATTTTATCATGGGACTTTTTCACATCTATTGAGATACTGTAAGGTTTTTCACGTTCAGAAGGTTAATGTCATGGACTGTGTTGAGTCATCTTTGCTTTCCTGGAGAAGATCCAGCAGAGCTATGATAGGTTGTCCTCTTAACACAGCCAAACTTGCTTTGCCAGTGTTTTTGCTTGTTTGTTTTTTGCATCTGCTTTCAAAGAATGATAAACCTATAATTTCCTGCCTACCCCACCCTTGTCTTATTCTGGGTCATGTTAACATGTAAGCTTCCCCCCTCCCCCTGCCCTAGTCACGGTCACAGTTTATGTAAGCTGGGAATAGTCCTTCCCGTGAAGTTTTAGTAGGACCTCTTTGTACGGTTCAGTGGCCTGTTACCCATTTTCGAGGTTGAACTTCAGCTTTCTTTTCAGTCTCTTCTGTTTCTGTCGACATGGTTTCTACTTTTTCTTGAGTCAGTTTTGTTCATTTATTTTTCCTTGCAAGATCATCCATTTTACATAGATGTTTCAAATTGATATAATGTCTATACATGGTATTTGGGGATTTATCAGAAGCCTTTTTATATCTTTATGTTCCCTTTATCCTATCATCTCTGCTTTTGTCTTTATTAATTCCTTCCTCTTACTTCCTTGGGGTTTACTTGGTTGTCTTTTTAATACTGGCAGCATTTTTGTTTTTCCGGCTGCGTTGGGTCTTGTGGTTGCACGTGGGCTTTCTCTAGTTGCAGCGAGCGGGGGCTACTCTTTGTTGCAGTGCGCTGGCTTCTCATTGTGATGGCTTCTCTTTTTGAGGAGCACGGGCCCTAGGTGCTCCAGCTTCAGTAGTTGTGGCTCGCGGGCTCTAGCGCACAGGTTCAGCAGCTGTGGTGCGTGGGCTTAGTTGCTCTGCGGCGTGTGGACTCGTCCTGGACCAGGGATCGAACCCCTGTCCCCTGCATTGGCAGGTGGATTGGCAAGTGTTGTTTAGAGTTTCTCTTCTTTGTTCACAACTGTTTCATTTATTTTTTATTGAACATAAACTTTTTCTTGAAGTATGACACAGAAAAGTGCACAGGTCATGGGCTGTATAAATTCTCCAAGTGAACACGCCCATGTAACCAGCACCGAGATCCAGAAGGAGAACATTGCCAGAGCCCCAGAAGTGCCCTAGGCCCCCTTCCAACCATAGTGCCCTCTATCAGGAGGCCATTACCCTTCTAACTCATCCATTAGTTGCCAGCTTTTGACCTACGTATAAATGGAATCAGACAGTCTGTATGCAGTGTCTATAGCAAACCTTTTCCATCATGGCTTATGTCCATGAGCCCAGAAGCAAAGCAACCTTCTGACCTGAGCACAGTGTAAGGGGTGGGTTAGCAGCAGAGTGTGCTGCTGGTGTGTAGGATTCGTTTAGTACAAGGACGAGGCAACACCTATTCTGGGTGCTGAGACCTTTCTGGTGTACTTTCTCGTTCATGGTTTTGTTGAAGAAAGGTGAGGTTGCCAAGTAGGTAAGGTGCTCACGCACCTCGGCTGCTGCCCCGGAGAGGCCTGGCACTGATGCGGGGCTTGGCTGCCCAACCCCCTGGGGTGACTGGACGTGCACTCGTCCAGCAAGTGTCCAGCACGTCCATCCCCTTAGGAGGAGAAGGAGATGTTTTGAAACTTGGCCACTTTCTGCTTGCTTCCTGGGTCGGAAGACTTCCCTGGATTGGCTTCTTTACGTTCTCTGCATCCCCTGGGCCTCAGGGTGGAGGAGGTGGGCAGCGGGCTCGTTGGCACAGCAACGCTCGCCTATCGTTTCTTTCTTGTCTTTTTTCTTCGCCCTCCTGCACACCCCAGTCTCCCCTTTATCGTCCTTTCCACCCTCCCTCCTCTCTTCTTCTGCAGCCTTTTCTCCCGCCCTCCCACCGAGCCCCGAATGACTCCCCCCGTGTCTCTCCCTTTGCCTCCGGCAGGAGACGTGCTGGTCATGAAGATCAAGCAAGAGAAGCCAGAACGGCTGCTGCAGGCGCTGGGGCCACAGGCCGCGCTTGCCCAGAAGGGTAAGGAGAACATCTTCCAGCGGCGCCGGAGCCTCCCGCCATGCCAGACCGTGGGGAAGCCTCGAGCCTGGGGGGCACAGGAGGAGACTGGGGGTCCAGGGTGGGCCCCTCGCCCCGAGCGGGACGGTGGGCCGGCAGGCCGGGCCCTGGGGGTGACCCCCAGCCCCCTGAGCCCCGCTCTTTCTGCCGGCGAGGGTCACTTCGTGTGCCCGGACTGCGGGAAGAGGTTCAGCTGGTGGTCGTCCTTGAAGATCCACCAGCGCACCCACACCGGCGAGAAGCCGTACCCGTGCGGCAAGTGCGGCAAGAGCTTCAGCCAGAAGCCCAACCTGGCGCGCCACCAGCGGCACCACACGGGCGAGCGGCCCTTCTGCTGCCCCGAGTGCGCTCGGCGCTTTAGCCAGAAGCAGCACCTGCTCAAGCACCAGAAGACCCACTCCCGGCCCGCCACCCACCCGTGCCCCGAGTGCGAGCGCTGCTTCCGCCACCAGGTGGGCCTCCGCATCCACCAGCGCGCGCACGCCCGGGACCGCCAGGGCGCCCGCGCCGGGCTGCAGGCGCTGCTCCGGGACGCCACGGCCCACCGGGGCTGTCGCCCGCGGCCGGGGCCCCGGCGGGGGCGCCCCGAGTGGGCCTGGCTGGGGCTCTGCCAGGGCTGGTGGCGCCAGCCCGGGGCCCGGACCGCCGCCCCCGCCGAGCCGCGGCAGTTCATCTGCAACGAGTGCGGCAAGAGCTTCTCGTGGTGGTCGTCGCTGAACATCCACCAGCGCATCCACACGGGCGAGCAGCCCTACCCGTGCCCCGAGTGCGGCCGCCGCTTCAGCCAGAAGCCCAACCTGACGCGCCACCTGCGCAACCACACGGGCGAGCGGCCGCACCCCTGCGCGCACTGCGGCCGCAGCTTCCGCCAGAAGCAGCACCTGCTCAAGCACCAGCGCACGCACCTGCCCGGAGCCCCGGCCGCGCCGCGCCCCAGCCGCGCCGCGCTGCGGGCCCACCAGCAGGCCCACGCCGCCGCCGCCGCCGAGCCGCCCGCCCCGGGCGCCCCCGGCCTGTTGCCGCCGTCGCCGCCGCCGTCGCACGGCCCCTCGCCGGCCCGGGGGCCCGGGGACGTGCCGTGGGGCCGGGCGCGGGCGGGCGGGCCGGGTGAGCCGCGCCAGTTCATCTGCAACGAGTGCGGCAAGAGCTTCTCGTGGTGGTCGGCGCTCACCATCCACCAGCGCATCCACACGGGCGAGCGGCCCTACCCGTGCCCCGAGTGCGGACGCCGCTTCAGCCAGAAGCCGAACCTGACGCGCCACCGGCGCAACCACACGGGCGAGCGGCCCTACCTGTGTGCCTCCTGCGGCCGCGGCTTCAGCCAGAAGCAGCACCTGCTCAAGCACCAGCGCGTTCACCGGGGCGCCCTGGCGCCCACCCCCAGCGCCAAGGGCGCGGCGCTCTAGGGGGCCTGGATCCAAGCAGACCCGTGGGCGGGGCGGAACGCTTGCGTGGTGCGTGTGGCGAATGGCCAGGAATGGTGGCTTTTAGAACCCCAGGGGGTGAGACCCTATCAAAAGGTGCTTTCTTCAAGGCTCTCAGACCTGAGAACAGAATTCCACAAGCATCCCGAAACGGGGACCGGGAAAAGTCCCGGGAAGGGCTGAGGGAGGAGGTAAGATCAGACATCCTCGCCCTGGAGCCTGGATGTGTCTGTGATGGTTGAGGCCCGTCTGTGTCCTTCCTCGGAGGTGGGACCGCAGCCCTCGGGCACTGAGTGCGGGGGCTGTCGACGGCCCTGGGCGAGGCTCCCTGGGTGAGATGGCGCAGGTCTGGACTGGTCAGCTGTGGCACCAGCCAGCCGCTCTCAGCTGCCACAAAGCCCAGGGGCGTCCCTGTGGGGGAGTCTCAACAGCCTGATACCCAGATGGGAGCTGGGGCTGAGGAGGGGCACGCCTATGCCCGTGCGAGGCCAGTGCCCAGCACTTAATGGCTACTCAAGACATGTTTTTGGAAGGAGGGAATGGTTTGATGGTCCTCAACACCGAGTGCCCCGCTGCCCAGGGTGCTGTGGTGGCCGGCTTGACCCTAGGACTGGTGTGTGTGTGTGTGTGTGTGTGTGTGTGTGTGTGTGTGTGTGATGGTCAGGGGCTAGGACTCGGGGGGTGGGGGTGGTCTCAGCTGGGCTTTGGTACCTTGGGGAGGGACCTGCAGCAGGAGAGCGGTGAATGTGCTGCTCTGACTCGGTGGGCACTGCCCGGGATCCTTATCAACGCCGGTGTTGCAAAAGAGAGAAAGGAAGGACTGATTGTCTCACGTGGTCTCCCTTCTAAGCCACCCTTCCTGTCCTCTGGGTCCTTGTGTGCTTGGAGGGATCCATTTGCCCCAGGACGAGGTCAGGGAGCTTTGGCCATGAGCGTAGCCAGTCCCCATGGCCAGTTCTTGCTGGGGGTGGAGGGCAGTATTCTCTTCCCCTGTTCCCTCTGTAAGACAATTTGATCACTTCCCACATACCCCCCTTGACCTGTAGCCCCTCAGAAGTCACCCCTCATACCCTTCCAAAAGCAGGGTCGGCTGGGGCCCTAGTGCTAGCAGAAGAGCCCAGGGTTCCAGCCCGGCTGTAGCCTTGGACCATGTCTTCTCACAGGAGGGGAGGGGATTGCAGAGGGGGTGGGTATTGGGGTACCAGGGTTGGATAGCTGGGAAGTGGGAGGAAAAGGGGGAACCCTAGGGTGATTCTGTAGGAGGAGAAACTGTGCCTTCTTGCCTCCAGGGGCCCGCCTGGTTCTCCCTTGAACTCAGAGAAGTGTTATCTTCTCCAGGAGCTGTGCGGTCACCCTGGCTTCCAGTCACCCCTCTTCCCAGGTTTTGTTTAATCCCTTTCATATGGCAGGAGCTCGAAGTGTTGTAGCATCACAAAAAGACATATGGAGGTGATCCAGCTTACCTGGGTAACACAATTCTGGTGATGGTTAATGTTCAGCCAGGGCCGCTGACTCGTGGTCCAGGCCTTTGATCACAAACCACGCTGTGTGAAACCTCACGAATGGGTGAGGTGTACCCATCTGGGAGTTCAGGTCTGAGGACCAGCCGGGGGCCAAATCAGAAGGGTTTTCCTAAGCATGCTCTCTGACCCAGCCCTAGGTGCTCCGCCCTGATGCCCTGCCCCTCTCCTGCAGCTCCTCCCCCAGCCTGCCCTGCTCAGGGAAGCAAAACGCTTGGGGTCTCATCAAAACCCACTTTAATGATGGGGTATTTGCTTCCTCAAATTCTGAGGCCAACTCAAGCAAGCCCTGCTCCTCCAGGAGGCATCCCAGAGGTACCATGTCTGCATTAGAGGCCTGGTGAACCACGTTCCTGAGGGGCAGTGCAGGCAGATACTGAAGAGATCAGTTGAGCAGGAGTTTCCATACAACAGAATGTGTTATCGTTCACAAATGGCCTGTGTTTAATGATCAGATCAATCAAACAGCTGCACTGGTAAGACTTGGGGTCAATGAGGTCTGATTGCAGCTCCCCTCTCCCACCAAAGTCATGAGAATGAATGCCTGTTCACTGACCCCAGGTGACCTACCTCTTCAAAAATGGGTGCTTTGAGTCACAATGGGGACAAGGCCTAGTCCATCAGAGTAAAGAATTACCGAGGTGCACGTCCCATTGACCAGGTTGGGATGGCACGGTGGCAAACCAGTGATTTACTAAACAAGCCTCCAGTGTGCCAGGCACTGTGTCAGACCTCAGGGATGCTGTGATGAATAAGCCATTGTCTTAGTCAGCTCAGGCCAGCATAACACCACCACAGGCTGGGAGCTTTAATGACAGACATGCATTTCTCACGGCCTGGGAGGCTGGCAGTCCAAGATCAGGGTCCTGGCAGATTCTTTTCCTGATGAGGGCACGGTTCCTGGCTTGCAGAGGACCACATTTTCTCGGTGTTTTTACATGGTGGGAGGGCGGGAAGGAGTGGGGGAGAGGTAAGAGAGAGAGAGAGAGAGAAAGGACCTGGTCTCTCTTCCTCTTCTTAGACACTAATCTCACCAGGCGAACCTCACTCTCACGACTTCATTTAAACCTAATTCTTAATTGCCTCCCAAAGGCTCCATCTCCAGATGCCACCACATTGAGGGTAGGGCGTCAACATATGAATTTGCGGGGACACGAGGCAGTGCATAGCGGTCACAGACCCGCCCTTGAGGAGCTCCTGGGCCTTCGTGGAAACTCATTTTGATAACACAGCTTGGAACAATCTCTACGGTCAACTCTTCAACAAATCGTTCCCAGCCCCAGCTCTGTCCGCAGGGCGTTCTTGTTCACCATGTCACCGCGAGTTATGACCTGGGCAGGGCAGCGATATAGGGGAGGGGGAGGGGGTCGGTGGGACTAGTCCAGCGGGTCACGTTGCAAGTGGATGGCGGGTCCCAGGCCTCCTGTTAGCCTAAACCTCTTCCGCTGTCACGATGGCAGTCTTCTCCGAGGGAGGCCTGGCATTGTCAACTTCCATTTTAATTCCATTTCATTTAAAAATAAACTAGGTCAGAGAAAATTTAGGAAAAGACACGCCATAAAAATCAAAGACAAGAAAGTCAGACCTGTCCTCGTGGTTTACAGTTCAAAATGTTCCGGAGCATGCTGAGATTAAAGGCTTGCATGGGGGAACAGAAAACAACCATGAGTAAATAAACCAAGATCTTAAAAGACTTACTTATAGCCTGTCCACAGCCAGGTAAGTGCCTGTCTGCGATGGGGACCCAGGGCCAAGCTTGCAACACACCAGACGAGCTCGGGCTGGAGTTCCAGGAGCTCTGCCCTCGTCACCCTCGTGTCCTTCGTTAGGAGCAGCCTGGCAGCGAAGACGAATGACTTAGGTACGGAGAAAATGCTTCTCCTTGCTTGACAAGGAGCTTGAGCTTCGAGTCAGCTGGCCAGGTGGCAGCCTGCGTGGGAGGGTGTGGTTCCCGGCTGCCCAGACCCAGGGAGCTGCAGGGAGAGGTGCCCTGACCAGGGGAGAGAGTGGGACCAGCAGGGACTTCGTAGAGAGCGCCTGGCAGGGGTAGGGGCTGCTGCTGAGGCCTTTGGTTTTTCTTTTTAAAGTAATTTGGGTTCGGGAAAGAACTACCCTTGACCTTTGGCAAGAGGAGGAGTGTTGTGGCTGAAGATAGTATGTTTTCACATACCACTGCTCTTACTAGATGCTAGCGGAGGGAGGGAAATGAATCGGTTCCCATGGGCTGACCTCTGGATTAGAAAGAGAATGGTGTCTCTTGGGTCACTCAGATCTGGAGGCGGAGGTACCCTAGAGAAACACCATCCAGGAGAACTTTCTGTGACGATGAAATGTTCTGTACCTGTGCTGCCCAAAACCATGGCCACCAGCCACGTGTGGCTGTCGAGCCCTTAACTGTGGCGGGTGAGGCTGAGGACCTGAAATTTCAATTTTATTTGATTTTAATTAATTTAAATTTAAAAAGCCACACGTGGCTATTGGACAGTACAGCCCTGGGAATAATGCTCCTATTGAGAAGAAGTAGAAATGTTTTCTCTCACCCCTGCCCCTCACCCCAGTCAGTCTAGAAAGAGCTTCCTTTCGATGTTGGGAATAGTGGGTAGAGTCAGTTCTGGGGCTAAATTCTGGCTTTACCATGTAAGCTGCGGGACCTTGGGGAAGGGACCCGTGTAAGGTATGTAGTGTAGTACCTGGCACACAGCAGGCAATAAATGATAGCTATGGTCATTTTAAAAATAACCTCCCCGTGTGGCTGCTTGCACGGCATTTGTGGCAATGGAAGCTGTACCGTAGAAGAATAAAAGGATTTCCCCCAAACAGAGCTCAGTGGCCATAGAAATTAACTGGTATCAAGCACACTGCAAGCTTAGAGACTGAACTGATGTCCTAGGTCCCATCTTGGGTTCTAACTTCAAGGAAAAAGAACGTTGAAGCCGATGTGAACTCATGCCCAGAGCCCCACATCACCATTCAGGTCTCACAGTGCCTCCCAGCCCTCAGAGCCATGTCTGGGGCCCCTCATCCCTTATTTTACATCGGCACACCTGCTGGCCGAGGGGCCACCTTTTCCCTCCACCACTCTTAGGTGGAATCTGCAGACGTGCGTTCATTCATTCATTCAGCAGACATTGACCAAGGGCCTATGATGTGCTGGGCACTTGGGATACAGAGATGCTGAAAACACAGTCCCTGCCCTTAGAAGCTCAGGACCTGGTGGGAAAACAAAAGTGAGCTAAATCCCTATTTGAAGTCAGCACAGGTGCCTTAGGGAGGGATGTTAGGGATCACTGTCCAATCTGGGGAGACGGGAGGAGCTGGTGGGGGACAGCATGGTCACCTAGTTGAGTGCAGAAGCCCTGGGGATGCAGCCCAGAGCCGGGGGAGCCAGAGGATGACCAGGCTGATCTCTGCGAGGGACCACGTGGGTCCAGAAGAGTACCTGGGGATCGTTTGTCCAGCCAGTGTACCCTGGAGGTGGGGGAGGGGATACAGTGCCCTGGGCAGGACTCGGCTGAGCTGCACATGCCTCTTCCCAGAATGAGGTCACAGGCCAGCTGTTCTTGGCTGTGAGAAGCCCAGGCCTTTGATAGGGGCCAGAGTGCAGCTGCCACATGAGCCTTGTGGAGTGGTGGGGATCGCCATGGCAGCCTCTGGCCCTGCCTGTGCGAAGAAGCATGGCTGCATTTGCAGAATGTTTCCCCACTTCCATTCTGTTGTGCTCACCACAGCACGTGAAAACGGAAGGGGATATGCGTGTGGGAGTGTATGTGTATGAAAGCAGAGAAACGAGGTGACTCAGCAGAAGTCACACACACAGAGGCAGAGCAGGGGATGGAGGCCTCCCAGAGCCCTTGGCATTCCCACTGAGAGAGATGAGTTATAGGTGGTGTTGTCGGCTTCCCCCTCCCCCTGTCCCCAGCTGTATTCCTTTCTATGTTGGCACAGGTTACCTAGAAAATGCTGCTAAAAATATAGGTGACATCCTCAGGTATATTATTGATTCTGCCTTTGAAAAAAATCTGGTCATTTACCAAGTGTCCCCATTTCTCCTGCAGCCTGTGGGAGGGATGAAAGCTGGTCCCTCTGGCAGGTGACAACTTTTGCAACAGGAGCTGGAGAGCTGGGAGGCATGGCTGTTCCATGAACCAAGCTCCACAGGCCCCAGGGCGGAGTGTGGGTATGGGTTATCATCAGTGGTTAGGGGGTCCTTTTGTCAATGCCAGGGGAGCGCCCTGGGGTAAACATCTACCCTGGTGGATTCATTTCTTTGGGCTTCCCAGAATTCCCTCCCTGTTGCCTCTATTTGAAATACCAATCTCCTTGGGATGTCTCACTCATGAAACTCCACATACCTCGGTGAGGGGCTACAGGAGCAGCATGGACGGGGGTAGAGGTGGGGGTGGGTCCCTGAGAGGCTGAGAGTGACCCAGGGTGGACCTGCTGGGATGGACTGGTCCATGGGGCGAGCTGTGAAGGCTGGCAGGTCTGACCTTCAGGTCTGGTGTCGGGAGAAAGGGATTGGTTTTACTCCGAGGGTTGGACCCCACCTGCAATTCATTCCAGGCTCTGAAAGGCACACTGGGTGCCTGCAGAGTTGCAGGAGGGACCTCCTGAGGTTGGGAGGCCTGTGTCTTCTAGAGCCCCTCATCAGGGATAATGCCACCCTAACAGCCATTTCCACTGTCTGCTGTAAGGAGCCCTACCTGGACCTTCTGGAATCCCAGCTGCTTCATCCACCTGGTAGCTACAGAGGGCCGGGGAAGAAAAGGCTAGCTGATGTTCCTCTAGCACTTTTAATTTAAATACCTCCTCTAGCACTTTTAATTTAAAAATCATTTTCCTTCTCCAGCTTCAGTTCCTTTGTCTATAAAATGTAAATTTCGGGCTTCCCTGGTGACGCAGTGGTTGAGAGTCCTCCTGCCGATGCAGGGGACACGGGTTCGTGCCCCGTCTGGGAAGATCCCACATGTCGTGTATCTGCTTGGCCCGTGAGCCATGGCCACTGGGCCTGTGCGTCCAGAGCCTGTGCTCCGCAACGGGAGAGGCCACAACAGTGAGAGACCCGCGTACCGCAAAAAAAAAAAGTAAATTTGGAGGCATTTTCTCACTCTGGATGAGATGATTACTTCTCATCCCGGTCGGCACACTGTTTCTGTTTGCAGGTCGAGATACCAGAGTGATGCCAGGGAGAGTGAGCTGGGTCTACCTTTCCACTGAGCTCTGCCACTTAGAGCTATGGGTCACAGGGGAGTAGGGAGGGTGGGGGAGCCGCTGTGTTTCATTTTACTTTCCCGTCTATGAAATGGGATAATAATACCTGTATAACTTAGACGGCACATGATTATTGGAAGGCTCCCGCGAGATAATATATGACAAAGGACATTGTAATAAGAGAAGTAATATATAAGTAAGGGGTATTATTAAGTGACATTTGGAAACGAATTCAGCCCCGCCCTGTCCACGCCAGCTGGTTCCCCTGGGTGTTATAAATGGCTCTTTCACAGGGTATCTTTGTCTTGACTATAATGGGCTCACTTCTGAAGAGGACTGGACCGTAGGGGTATAAGTGTCTCCTCTATTCCCCCATTCATCCTAATAGCATAACCCGAGCCATATGGTAGGGTGGGCTCTGTCTCCCACCCATGAA
>RJWK010041995.1:0-19348 GCA_004363435.1 Platanista minor
ACTCACAATGACTTGTCATTTTACAACTTACATGGATCTTGAACTCAACAGTGGAGAACAGGGGTATAATCCCAAAGTGATTGTGTTTCCAACACTCAGGAGAATGAGGTCTCAAAGTTGAAATAAAATTCAGTTGAGAAATAAGAGATCAAAGCTATATTTATTGCAAGCTGGCTGTGTGGACTAAGACTCAAACCCAAACTCGTGTCATTTTCTGATACTCCACTACCAGATATGGCACCAATCAGTACAGCCTCTTCTCTGTATGAAAATAATATTCAGAATTGATGACAGCCAAAATTGAGGTTAAAAACATGTCTATACTGTATGAATGTTTTCCAATAACTGGCTTATTGGTGAAAATAATATTGCACTGTGTGTTCAGTTGAGTTGATGGTTAAAGAAAGCCCAAATAGTTGATCCACAAGCTCTCTGTAATCATATCCTTGACAGCTTGACCAAATTTATATAGAAAAACAGCAGCAGACCCAAGTTTCTGTATTTATATTTCTTGCTTGAACTTCATGATGAAAAACATGAAACTGTTCTGAGTTATTTTTAAATTAAACACATTCGTCCTTGGAATTGGAAAATGCTAATGATTTCCTATGCCCATATGCTGAATAAAATTAAAAGTAAACAGAGCTAGCATATTTTGGGAATTGCTGCTATAGTCATCAAACCAATTAAAAACTCATTTCAAGGTGGATATTATAGCAGTATTTGTTGTTATTTATATGTCTGGAGACACTTATGTAGTGGTATATTATCCTACATGTATTAACAATATAAAAAGAACCAAGAAATCTTATCCATTTCATAAATGCCAAAATTGGTTCTTAAAGCCTAAAATTTTCAGAATTAACACCGTAAGGAAGAAGTCCTTTCTGCATTATCATAAGTTTAACATTTTCAAATAAAATCAGATGTATGGTCATAAAAGTACAATACATTAAGAATAATAATGTTTTACTGTCTGACTCATACCTATATTAGTCTTCATTTACTTGACCACGTTGCCATAGCATAGTCATACATTAAAAGGCTTTTAAAGAATTAATAGTAGTTTGTCCTAGACTATAGCATAGTTTACTATTTCTAACATATTTACCAATTTAGAAAGAGAAAAAATTAAATGCTGTTGTTACAACCTTATCTTTATTATGCTGAATATTATCCTAAAAGATTTTATAGAATAAGACTTTTTCCAGAAAGCTCCTTGGCCAGTTAAGATTTTCCCATAGTCAATAATTGTTCTTATATATATAAGAATTTTGTTTTTTCAACCACAGGAGAAACATATAGAGACAGAGAAAATGGTGTACACTGTTCTTTATACCTTTAAGTGTTACACACTTCTTTAGTTTTGAGCCATACCTTATGCCTGGGAAAATCTCACTCTACATTTTACGAATCTTTTTTTTTTTTGCAGTACGTGGGCCTCTCACTGTTGTGGCCCCTCCCGTCGCGGAGCACAGGCTCCGGACGTGCAGGCCCAGCGACCATGGCTCAGGGGCCCAGCCGCTCTGCGGCATGTGGGATCTTCCCAGACCGGGGCACGAACCCGCGTCCCCTGCATCGGCAGGCGGACTCTCAACCACTGCGCCACCAGGGAAGCCCCATTTTACGAATCTTTAAACCTACTCCCCTTTGTCCTTGAAAACATGTTACACAGAGTACCAAAAGAAAGTATTATTTAAATAAAATCAAGGTAAAATTATTAAAGAGCATGTGGAAGGCAAATTGAAATATTGGCTATCATGCTTACAAATGCCCCACGCATACAAATGGTGGTCACTCTTGCCCTGAGCCATAAGGAGTAAAGGCTATAAAAAGCTTCTTTGTAGTCTCAACCATCTCTAGGATACTCTAACAGTTGCACTGACATTCCCACCTCATAAAGCCAAGATCCTTCCCCAGAGGAAGTCTAGCTCTTGGATACTGGGTTTTGGCCCAAGTCATACCTGAAACTCCATGTGCACTTCCTAATCCTGTCAAATATCTATGTTGTCCTGCATTTTCTACAGCTCCCCATGAGTGTTGCTTACATTAAGGAAAGGTATGAGAAAGTCTCAGCTACTAATAGATTTGCCCTTCCAATAGATGCCTGGGACTCCTTTCCCTGACAGGTTTAAAACCATTACATTGAATTTACCAGCCATACTCAGAGCCTAGAGCACCAAGGATTAAGATTTTTGTATAGGTAGTTACACAGGGAGATACATTTTTCCTTATTGGAGTTTTTTGTTTGATCAATCTTTTGACTTGTTTGCAGTCTCTATGTCTTGGGCTTTAAAGGACCACCTCTTTGCTGGAGGGAAGTCTGTGGCACTTTGAGCGCCAGTCATGTCCACAACCCCATTCTGGTTAAAGCTACCACATCTGCAGACATATTTTGAAGCAATCTGCCTGTGTCCACTCTCACTATGTGAAAAAGAACTTCTAAATCTCAGTGGCATTTACTTAGCTCATTCATCAGTGATTTGACTAGAGGTTGGCTGATCTAGAATGGGCTGATGGGAGTAACCCAGCTGGGGCACTTATGATCTGCATGTCTCTCATTCTTTTCCTGGGTCCAGCAAGCTGGCGAGGCCTAGTCTTCCTGTGGTAATGGCAGAAGTGCACAAAGATTAAAAAAAAAAAAAAAAAAGCAAGTCCTCTTGACCTAGGCTGACCACTGACATACTTCCACTTCTGCCTCAATCTACTGGCTAAAATAATTCACATGGAGTTGTAAGAAACTGTACTTCCTAACTCTTTCTCTTTGCTAGGGATTTTCTCTTTTATTCCCTCTTAGATCATGTTAGAATGGCAATATAGTCAGCATATGCTTACCTCTACTTTGATAGCACATCTCTGCATAAAGACCCACTCAGTTAGTAGGGAGATTAAAAAAAAAAAAATGCTCCTGGCTTCACCTCCACAGCTAGAAAATTAGTCCTTAACCTGACTAATTAAATGCTATAAGTGTTTTTGGGCTCACAGTCAAATTTTTTAAAGTTATATTAAAAATTTGTCCCAGTTACTATGAGTTTTGTAGCTATCATTCAGGTAGTACAACACTTTTATATTAGAATCCCTCCCTCCCTAGTCTCTACAACTAGATTCTTGCTCACCATTCAGGACACAGTTCAAATCCCCCTTTGCCATGAAGTTTCACTAGGCTAACAATTCCATATTAAGTACTCCCTTCTTTGATTTCCCAGAGCATTTATTACCAATATGCTTACTGCTGTTTTCATGTTGGTTATGGTACCCCCTGCCACACACTTAGAAAGCCTGGTGGAAGAGGCACCCCAAGGGAGCAGTGTCCTTCATCACAGACCACTCTTCCTCTCCCCAAGGCCAACAAACAGTTTATCTACCCACTGGCCATTGCTGGGCAAGAAAAGCTCAGCAAATTTAGTTAAGTCGAACAGATTCTCCCTCAGGAATTTGAACTTGAACTCTAGAAGAGAGGACAGCAGAGAGGAAGACAGAGAAAAAAAATATACCTAGCAAGTAGTCATATCACACTAATGGAAGAGCATTTGTGCAGGGGTCCTACTAGCCGCCTCGAATCCAGAAAAAGTTTCCAGCATTTCACCTTCCTATATTGCCATGGCATGGATTTTTATCCCGGAGCCCCATGAGATGTCCCCTCTCTTTTTATCACATACATTCTAATGAAAACCCCCAGGGAGTCTCTTTTGACTGGACATGAAAATAACTGACTAAAACACTATCCATTTATTATATGCTGTCTCACGTCTTTCATTGCAAGCTGCATGCGTGCCTTTCTAGTTACTGAGACCATCAGCTCTTTGAAGGTAGAGGTATTCTGTATCTTCCCCGAGGAGCTGGCACAGTGTGCACACACACAGATCCTCAGGGAGAATATATTAAATTGAAGTGACACTTAATCCTGATATTCTTTCTAAAACTAATTTAAAAATTATCCCCAATATATTTGTTATATGCCATTTTCAATAATGACAGTTGAATTCTTTCTTTCAGATGTGGGGTATCCTATACAACTTCTTCCAGATAGCAGAAAGAACAGTTTATCTAATCTATTGTTTCCTCCTGAATTTAATTTACCTCCACTAGAAATGAAGAATCAACCAGCAACCTTCTTAAACCACTACTGGGTATTCACAGCACTGAATGTCTGCTGGAAAAACTTTTCATTTCTCAGTTCTCTGCACACATAAAAATCATACCTGGAGGTGAAAAAATAACTATGGAGAGGCAGAGTGACAAATGAAGGTGGGCCAGAAAATATCAGCTATGTATATTGTCAGCTGTTTGAATGCCCCACCACTAACCACACCCACCTTGGGGCATAGAAGCAGGGGAGGTGGGATATTATCTCAGGCTTCAGCTCCACACTGCATTCTGACAGCACACTAGCGGCTCATTATATATAAGTATACAGAGTAACTCTACAAGGCTGAAGTTTTTCTCAAGTCTGTGATGTTTTGACATTTCAAACTATTAATCTTTAATAGAAAAGATAAATCAAAGATAGGGTACCTTGGAAGTATTTTACTTAGTAATATTCTTAAATTACATCTCATAACTTTGATCCTTCCTTGGAAGTCTATACTTGAATGTGAAACTTTTACCTAATTTTAAAGCTTCAACTTTAACTTTAAAGGTACCAATAAAGATGCAAGAAAGGCAATAATTTTTTTTTTAAAGGTATGCAGAATCAAATTACTTGTACTATATTTTTCTAATTAAGAAAAAACTGCATAAATACTCTTCCTAATACCAAAGACTATTGCGTGTCCTTTCATTAGAATTAAGTCCCTGTATCAGCCACCACTGCATTTCTTTGAAAGCCATGCTAATTCTCACATTTTATGAAAGGAGAGAGAGAAACTGTCTTTTTCTACCAATTTCTCCTAAAACATGATTTACTTTCTTGCAGCTTTCATTTCCAGAAAAACAAATATTGCTTCCTTCTATGTAAGAAATGCTGTAAATCTCAATTTTTTCCACCCATTGGAAAATATTACCTAATCTTTTCATACTCTAAATAAAAATTCAGCTGTTAGTGTTCAAGAATTCTAAAATATAATTTTTCTAGTATGTGTGTCCATGGTAGTAGACAAGATTAATCTCCATGCAGAATATAAACTAGAGCAATTGAAGATGTGATCTAAAAAGTATAGGACATATAGTACAAAAGTATATTTTATTATAGTACCTAGAGCTCCCCAAACTCCTCTCTGCCATATGGAGACCCACTCATTCTCTACTTTTAATCCAGTGGGGCCTAGATAAGCCTGAGGCTTGCGTCAGTCAATGGGACGCTCCCAATGGGAAACCCCCAGGACTTTACAGAAATATGCATTCCATGGTTTTGGTTATTACCTTTTTCAGTATCCATCTTACCTGCCACCCATTATGTAACAGGTGTTTGGGTTGGACTGATACAACTCCAGAAGAGGGTCCTGATTAATATAAGCCAATCAATAGAGTTTCTAAATCTCTTGCTCTAGATATTGGTTCCAGAATGGGCGATGACTTTAGTTGGTCCTCACAGAATGAAGTTCAGAATTTTTGACCAATAATTGAGGGAAAAGATTTACTTACTCTGATGATGTGGCATCTGTAAGGCCTAGGACCACTATAACTACAGCTAACACACAAAGATGGGCTAAGAGAATCTCAGAGAGTTTGATCAAACCACATCCAAAACTGTACTACATCTGGACTTCTATTATGTGGGCCAGTACATTTATTATTTAAACCAGTTTGTGCTGAAGATCATGTATGCCTGAAGTTCTCATTACCATCTTTGCCATTACATAGAGATAGCCCACCTGAGAATAAAGCCAAAGTGAAGAAAAAAATCCAGGAAAGAACAGGAGAGACTGTTTTCTGGTAATAGCAATGAGGTACTATCTTCACATGGAAGCTAATATAGTATAATTTATCATTTAAAATAATTTGAGTTGGGTTTCTTCTACTTGCAAATGTAGACTCCTAATTCAGTAGTGTTTGTTTTGCACAATTTAGTGGCTCCAAGACTGGATTATTCCTCCATTGAAAAGGCCATTATAAGCAGCAGATTTGGAAACAAAACAGAAATAATGCAAATGTCATGATCTTTAAGAACTAAGTTGAACATAATATGACCATTGGTCATAAAATCTTAATTTATTATTCAGGCAAAAGAACCAATTTGCTACTTTAAAGGACAGTACTGACTAAAATTTACCAAAAAAGTTCAAAAATGGTTTAGATAATTTCATCACCCTCTCAATAGCTGGGTGATGCCCATTCTACATGCCCCCATTGGAGGATTATTATCTATTTTATACTCCAGTTTCCAAAGGAGGTTTAAGGCTTCCTCTCCTTCCAACACTATCATGAATAAAGAAAGATTATGTGGATCAAGGCCAAGAGCACTGGTGGGCTCCAGTGCTAAGGGCTAAAACTTCCAATATGACTCAAGAGGTATGACATCCCTATGGTTTCATTCTTTTCTCTGCAGTTACTGTTTTGGAAATCTCTCTTTGGGTGCTATTTTTATCCTTTTCTGGACTTTTCTCTTCTCCCTTGCATCTGTTATTGTTAGAGGAGTTTTGGTCCCTTCTTTCCAAGACTCTATCCACCCCCATCACCCTTAGGCTCTGACAAATGGGCAGAGCACTGGGGGAAATCAGACAAGCAGGCCATAAGTTTGATGGTTAACATAGAGATTGAAAAAGAGGATAGCTGTATTAGATGATACTTCAACCAGTCTACCAAAAAAAGAAAAATCTCAAGAGTCAATTCTATCCCATAATAAAGGATACCTCAACTGTTAACATAGATGTTAATCATACTAAACTATTTGACACTCCTTGAATTCACTATGCTTTTAACCTTGCTAAGCCTCAACTCTTCATCTGTATTACTGGTGATAAAAATTGTACTTAAGTCATAAAACTATTAGAAAAATCAACTGTACATACAGTCCCTAGGTTTATAGTAAGTATTTAATAAATATTAGGTATTAAAATGTACCTCCACCATAGCCCTTATTAGATTGTAACAGAATTAACATGTTTCTTTTAGTAGACTGTGTGATTAGTGATGAGTAGGGACCATGACTAATTTGTATTTATGTGTGAAATATTTAGCAAAATTAGGAAGTTCTCAATAAACATATGTTCAGTACATAAAGAACTGAATGTTTAGAGTTCAAACTTCTATTAGCCTTGGGGGAGAATGAGAAAAAGACTTTTCCTATAATATTTAAGCCATATATAAATCATATTTAAATCATCATATATAAATGCAAATAACAATGCATAATGCAATAATTTTCAAGGTTTATGCTTTGCATTCCTACCAAATTCAAATTTTATATTATCTCTAAATGTGAAGTGTAGGTAATATTGACAACAAGGAAAGCAAGCACTGATCCAGTATGTATAGATTAAAGTAAACCAAGGTGTTCAAAATGAGAATCAGGAAATAGGTCTAAATGGCTTTCCTTCCCTTTCCCTTGGTCTTCTGCTCCTCTAGGAAGGTACTCAAATTTACTTCAGACATATGTACCACTTCTCTTACACTGCTGATAATGGGAAGCACTAAAATGCCTAAGGAGTGACAGGAAATAAAAGAACTAGCAAGGGTTGTGATTATATGCTCCTAGACCTTTTGTTTATAAGGAACCACTCCTTTGCTTGTCCCACAAATCTAAATCATCCCAATTTCCGGAAAATATAACCACCTATTCCAAGTGTTTAGTTCTTATATGCTTTCAACAGTACTAGCCTTTCAGTCAAACCCTTGAACATTTTTAAAGCTCTTGGTTCCAAAGCCAGCCTCCTGCCCCATAGTGAGCTTATCAGTACTGGCCATAATGACAGATGTGTATGGATCCAAAGAAAAATTTTCATTGAAAATGACAGTACTGCAGTCTCACAATTTTGAACATTATTTGCAAAGTGTACAGCCTATGAAGGCTTGAAGGAAATGATAAGATTAGAAGGCAAGGAAAACATTTTTCATGATGACTTGTTAAAAAACTGGGGGAAAAAAGCCTTATATTTTTGAGGGGTTTATGAACTCTAAATAGGCCAAGAAAATCAAGTTAACATAATATACTTGTATATTCTTTTTTTTTTTTTTTTTTTTGTGGTATGTGGGCCTCTCACTGTTGTGGCCTCTCCCGTTGCAAAGCACACGCTCCAGACGTGCAGGCTCAGCGGCCATGGCTCCTGGGCCCAGCTGCCCCGTGGCATGTGGGATCTTCCCGCACCGGGACACGAACACGTGTCCCCTGCATTGGCAGGCGGACTCTCAACCACCAGAGAAGCCCCCTCCTATACTTGTATATTCTTGAACAACCAAATTTATTGTATATCTTTAAAAGGCACTGAAAATAGGCATTTTTTTTTCAAAATACCAGTTCAGTCTTCAAACTCAAAAGTTTATTGTCATTTCCCCCTGTGGCTTCTGTCTTTTCCAATGATTTTTATGAGGACAGTTGCTTAAATTTTAATCTCAGAAAGGCATCCTGTTTTGAAACTTAAAATGTCCTTGGCATTTAGAATATCATTTAGGTGCATTTCATAAACCTGGAAACATTAAAATTCTAAGACGTTGAAGAAACACTGGAGTTACTAAAAGAGGTTTTAAACAAGTCTTCTCTGGAGATTTAATACACGGCATATTAATTTTCTGCACAAATAGTTTAGGGATGCACGATTTGCAAAAAAGAAACCAATCTCTCAAATTTCTCTTATATTTTCTCTAGCAGGTGACGAGGGTTAGTATTTCTTTACCTAGAGGCATAATCCACTTTTGGAAGGGTTCACTGGAGACCTCTGTCATAATGTAAAAATCATATTCTTCAAGAAAACAACAGGTCACCAAGGTCTTTTTGTTTCTTTCTGCCAATTACAAATAGACAAAAAGTAAAATAACTCTCTATTAGGGAATAGGCTTACTGGATTTGTGGAAGGAGACGAAGAAGAAACTTTGGTGGAGTTTGGTCTTTCTTCTGACTCTAGCTTCCTGGCTGTGATTCTTGATTAGATGCCATTGCATTTTCCATTGCCCTGTGAGAGATATGTAATTGATCTCTGATAAACTGAGCTATTTCCAAACTGACGCCTGTTGCATAATTTACAAAGATCTTAAAAGAACAGATTTTAAACCTGTTCTCTAAAAAACAATGAGCAATGTGGAAACCCTACTTGCCATCTCTACCTAATCCACCCTAACCCTCTGAAGGTCTACACATTAGGAAATAGTCCTGAAATTCTTGAGCTATAGAAATTCAGCAGTTTAATCCTCGGGTTATGGAATTCTATAAAAGAAAGATCCGCTCAAGGGCTGTTGTTAAGACCTAGGGAATTATGTTTAGAATATTAAATTCAATTTTAAAAATTAGAGCCCTATATTCCTTGGGCTTATTTGAGAGTACAGTGATGAAAAATGGCAAGAAGCTTTCTGTGGTAGGATGAATAATTGTCCCCTTTGCCCCCAGAGGTGTCCATATTTTAAACCTCAGAACCTGTGAATGTGTTACATAGCAAAAGAGACTTTGCAGACATGATTAAGGCTCTTGAGATGCGGAGATTATTTTGGATTATCCAGGTAGCCCAATGTAATCACAAGGATGCTCATAAGAGGGAGGCAAGGAATGACAGAAAAAGAAGATGTTAGACCGAATTAGGGAGAGAGCAATTAGAAAATGCTATGCTACTGGCTTTGAAGATGGAGGATGGGGCCACAAGCTAAGGAATGCAGTGACTTCCAGAAACTAGAAAAGGTCCTGCAACACCTTGATTTTAGCACACTGAGATTGATTTTGGTCTTCTGATGTCCAAACCTGTAAGATAACAAATCTGTGTTGTTTTAAGTCACTAAGTTTGTGATAATTTGTAACAACACACCAGGAAATTAATACATCTTCTCTAGTAGCTTTCCAATATAAACCACATCTGTGGACATTCTTTAACACTAAAAGTGGTCCTCATGTGAAAATTGAGGCATTCATAATATATCTTCTCTAGTAGCTTTCCAATATAAACCACATCTGTGGACATTCTTTAACACTAAAAGTGGTCCTCATGTGAAAATTGAGGCATTCACTGAACAACAGAGCCCCAGAAAGGGAGAACCTTCTTGGGTAAATTTCATTTAAATGATTGCTCTTTGGTATCATCATAAATTTTTCCTTAGCCAAAATGTGATTTAACCAGTGACAGAATCTGGAGCAGACCTTAGGACAATGAGTGAAATAATTCCATTCTTACTTGAGAATTAGGACACAAAGTTTGTAGGAAAGGGCTTGTTATGGCTCAGCATATGGCTGAAGCAAGAAATCCTTCTGATGCCACAACCTTTCCAAGAGAAAACTCCCTTTCTCTCTTTCTGAAAGAGCCCTACAATAAAATCACTATAAGATTTGAATCCCACACTTGTGACATTGACACAGAGAAAGGGGTTTCCACACTATAGAAACCAGAGAGGAACCAGCTGTAGGGACATATGTATCAGACACTAAAACACTATCTACCATAAACAGAGACCCATCAATTTTCAAAGCAACACTGGATGGAAGCAACAGCATCAATAAAAACCCTACCTAGTGAATAAATCACATATTCTGGTCATGATGCAATGAGTAAAAATGATCCCTTGGACTTAGTAAGCAACTCTGAAAATCTCAGACTTATCATTAGGACATTCTGAGTTTAGATGAAAGTCATACTTGCTCTATTTGACAACGGTTAGGAACATCTGAGTATTAAAAGACTTGTGGCCTGGGTTTGTATACTAAGCTTGGTGATTTATATTAATTCACAGGAATTCTAGTTAAAATGGAGTGCTCATATTAGATTAATTCTGTGTCAGAAACGATAAAACTCAAATAAAATATAAATATATAAAACATGTGTTTGAAGACAGCTGATACAGACAGGGTTTAAGGGGTTGATTTCTGAGAGAAGGGAAGCACAAAGAGGAGAGCTCTAAAGGCAACGTGGCCCCTTCTCTGAGGCATTTCTAATTCACAAAGTGAGGGAACAGAGTCTGAGTAGAAAGCTACAGGCTCATTGGGAAGAGGCAAGAGAGGATAGGGTTTGACTCTGCCGAAGTGATTGAAGCTTGAGTGACAAAATTTCAGAGGAAGGAGTGACAGAGAAGTCAGTCTAAAACTCTGTTTGATTTCCCCTTGAGGAATTTGTGAACTTTTAATTTGGATATGCAACAGAGTAACAAAACAGTAACTATGAGGCTATGGTTGAGCAGAAATTCCTTGCTTGGGAGACAGAGGATGGAGTTCCCAGACTGCTAAAGTAAAGGAGAAACTGTAACACCCAGACTTTTATTTGAGACCCCAGAAAGGCTATGCCTACAGAAATAAATCTGCCTGAAACAGATCTGCCTGAATAAACACTAACACCAACCTCTACAAGGATCAAGGTGATCTGTTTGCGTTTGCACTCTGCCTCCCAGAAGAAGCTTAATCTCCACAATTGTTCATTACAATGTACAGCATTCAGTAAAAAATTATGAGCCACGCTAAAAAACAGGAATGAATGAGTCACACGAAAGGAAAACAACAATAAATACAGGCTCACAGGTGTGGGAGTTTTACTCAAGTATGTTACAATAAATGTTTAATATGTTTAGAATAAGAGGAAAAGATGGAAAATTTCAGCATAGACACAACTTCATCAAAAGGAATCAAATAGAAATTCTACAACTGAAATATACTATATCTGAAATTAAAACATTCACTTCTGCCTCCAGACTGGATGGAGAAGATAGTAACAGGCCATAACTCCCACTTGAACTAGGAAAAACATGAGATAAATCAGAAAAACTATGTTTTTAAAAACATCAGAGACTTGTGGATGCAAAGAGGAACTCATGAATTAAAATACTAGAGAGAGAAGAGCTTCTCCTGGGTAAGTTGTGTTTTCCAACTACTTTTTCCTGAGGAGTATCTATTGAGTCTGTGCATGTACTGAGAAGGCTTGCCATAGAGTGACTCTAATAGGATAAAGGGGAAACAAGTGGAATTTTTGACATTTGTGTGATCTGAAGCGAAGCCCCAAACATAGAGCTGTAGAGCCCAAATTGCTAATTCACATAATCAGGAGCAAATAAATGAGTGGCTGTTTTAGGTCACTAAGTTTCAGAATAGTTTATTACACGGTAATAGATAAGGTAAAATTATAACATTCCCCTTATGTAGGAAGATGCTTCAGATGTATGTAGCTAAAACAATTTAAAAACTAAATAGGTAAATTGCAAACACAATTACATAAACAAATAAATACATGAACAAATAAAATAATCTGTTCACTAAGAAATAAATATGGTGCTTGGATAGACACAAATTATGGTCACTTTAAAAAGATAAGTGATAAAAGTAACATGTAAATTTAAAAAATAAACTTGAAAAACTAGAATAAATATTTTTCTAAGAAAATTTAAATGACCAAAATGACTAAGGAAGAGGTAGAAAGATACAATAACCAAAAACTACAGAATTGAGAAAATAAAGATCTATCCTTTTTTAAAAAAGGAAAAAAAAACATAAGTACAGTAAAAAACAAAATTTTCCCAACTAATTTGAAGAAGCTAGTCTAATAAAATTTCAATATTGGATGAAAGGTTCAACAAGGTCCATGCCACTTATGAATACTAATGTCAGAAGTTTGCAAATTCAAAAATAAAAATAATAGTAAGTTAAACATATTATTTACTGAATAGTAATAAAATTAAGAAAATTTATCTAGTTAAATCTATCATTATAATTCAATACATTAACAGAATAAGTAAAAATAATTATGATTATTTTATACATTTAGAAAAGGTATTTGATAAAATTCAATATTCATTCACGATTTTTAAAATGCAGTGCTTTGGAAGCTGTGATGATGGAGCAACTTCTTTAACAGAACTTTCAGCAAGAAACAAAATTAAAGGTGCAACAACAAAAATGCAGAAATAAGACAAAGATGCACACTACTGTAACTACTATTCAACATTTTGCTGTCAGTCTGGCCAACAAAATAAGAAAAACAATATATTACAAACACTGAAAAGAGACAAAAAACTATCACTGTTAGATGATATGAATTTCTACATAAAATCAAGAGTCAACTGATAAATGATAAATAAAAGAGTTCACCAAGATGCCTGGATACAAAGTTAATAAGTAAACACATAAAATTAACTGAATCTCTAGTTTACATAGTATACATAAAAATCAGTATCAGGTCCTATAGGGACTAGATGGTATATTCAACGTGCTAACAGGAGGTGGGCATTATAATTGGTAGTTCTATCTGAATCACATGACTGGATTTTGGGAGGAACAGCCCCCAAAAAAGCACAGGATAAAAAAAATAAATGTTCAGCATAAGGCTCAGGGACCTCCTTGAGTCCCAGATCTAGCTGTGCCTGGGACCAACTACAGCCCTATCATTCCAGTACCACAAGCCAATGGTTTTCTTTTAATTAGTGAAGGTGGTTTGAACTGGGTTTCTGTCACTTGCAATTTGACATTTGTAAATCTTAGTTGATGCCCACAGCAATTTTACAGTTTAATCTACACGTATCACACAGTGTTTGTTACCACTGAAAATGTTTTATAGCATTTTTCACAGTTGTAAAATGGGATATTTTTTCCATTACATTTTCTGTTATTGTGTATAGGAAAACTATTTAACATTATATGGAATTCCTGCTACATCTTTTGGAATGTTTGTATATCTGTGTGTGGGGGGGCTGATGGTTGAGGTCTGTGCATGTGTAATGTAAAGATTGAGGCATTCCTTATAGACAGAAGCATTTTAACCCCAGATTCTAACATCATGGGAACTGGTATAAATAACCACCATCTTAAATAGGGGCAGTAACATCCAAGGCCTCACCTGATCACTAATATTGAATTAGAATATTTTACGTTGCTTTCCTAATGCCTTATCATTATAATCTTAACAGCTCTCATGCCCATATACTGAAAATAGCTTTAAAAACTTGCTGAAAAGGATGAATATTAAGTAGTACTTAGAGAGTGGCTATTGCACCTTGTTAAAGTTGTGGAATTAAACTATTTAAACACCTTTGTTAAGTTTTACTGAACTTTCTCATATGAAGCTGATTATTTTGTATGGAATACTTAAACTACGGTTACTACATCGTGTTGTAGCTAAGATTTATACATAAATTCTAAAATGTTTTGGCTTCCAGATGTAATAGAAATTTGTACACTTTACTGGTCTTCAAACTTGACACCTGATGCAATAATTTTGTTGATTCTGAGACCTTCATACATATATTCTTCAGAAGACAGATCTAATGTTATTTATGAGGTCAAGGCCTTGTACATTTTTTTCCATCAGGGCCTATTTATTTTGCTTAGGTTCTGCCAAAGACCGCTAATCAAAGCCAGGCATTTGTACACTTCCTTGCAAAATACAGCTTTAACAAGAACTACCCCCAACCCCCATTACCCTAGGTATATGATCAGGTTCCTCATCTTCCACCATCCCCAAGGTGATGTCTGATCACCCTGGCCTGTCTTCAGCAAGAATCCTGCTAGGTTGGTTTAGCCAAAATCTCCCTTACCGCTAATGCTTCCTCTTAGCAATTTTCCATCCACTGACCCTCACCTTTTTCCTTGGCTAAAGTTCCCACCTGCCCACTCTTAATATGAAATTGAGCCCAATCTCTCTACCCCCTGCAAAATTCAATTGCAAGGATCCTATCTATACCTACCTCAATGGTCCTGAATAAAGTCTGCCTAACCATCTTTAACAAGTTTCATTAATAATTTTTTCTTTAAGGCATGCTGTATGTCCCAAGAAAGCCTAGGATAAAAATGAGGACTTGAGTCTATTAGAAACTATACATCAAATACATGTCCATAAAAAAAAATTGTTTTCAAATTGCAAATCCAGTATATTATTTGTATGCATGGTATTTTTAATAAAGTCCCTTATTTTGTGACAAATTGTTGCTGAGTTCCCCAAATACTGCAACTTTTAATTTTGGCAGGTTTTTTTTTTTTTTGTAGAGTGAATAGCGATTTTTTTTTTTTTCCTTCCCCTCTTAGCCCTTTTTAGGAATCCTTTTTAGGAATCTTCCCTGAGCTTCCTGCCGGCTTTAAGCCTCGTCTATTTCCCCCATGCCTGAGTACTGGACCAACACTTGGTAAGAATTTGGCTCTGAGGAGTGCTAGGTTGAGTGACAAATGGATGAGGATGAAGGTTTTATTGAAGCATCTGAACCGCATTTAATTTTCCGTGTTGCTTTATTTGTTCCTTAAAGCCCTCAGGATATTGAATTTTGTGGGCTTGGGTTGGGTCGCTGGTACTTCAGGCGTTTAGTAATACGAAACAATCTGCTTCTCCATTTAGAATAATATTCTCATTTATATTAAAGGCGGCTTACTCCAAACTGCTTTACATAGCATTTTTCTAAACCTCCAGAACGAACGCATTTTCCCGTTGAGCACTGGCATTACTTCAGCGGCCTCTGCCGACCTCCTGGCTTGGCAACCTGCACGCCGCTCCACAAGGACCAAGCCTGACCCAGCGTGGCCTTGAGCGCCGCCGCCTCGCCAGACCCTCTCTTCCGCTTTCCCTCCCACCGCCCGGGATCCAGCTTCTCTCCTGCCATCTCAGCCGTCAGCGACAGCGACACCCTCCCCTCCCCTCCCGCGGCTCCCCGCGCCAGGTCGCCGCGCCAGACAGCGGGTAACCGCCGCCTCCGCTAGGGCATCCCGACTCCATAGGCCTAGCGCGCTCCAGACACCTGCCTCTCACGGGCCACCGCCGCTGCCCCTCACCCGGCAGCCCCCTCAGCAATTGGCCCCCGGCCGTCCCTCGTCATCCTCGGCCTCGCCTCGAGTCCCGCCTCCGTCGCCAGGTCATTTAAGTTTATCACAAATAAATAAATAAAGGAGGAAATAGAAATGCGTAGAAAGTAAAAGCAGTTAAGAGGGGGCGGGGGCCTGAAGAAAAAACGGGGGCGCGGCGGAGGTTAGACAACCAAACATGATCGTGCCTGTGTTGACCAATCACGACTCACTCTAGTCCGGTCTGACGGGCTCTCTCAACCAATAGCCTCCCACCTCTCGGATCACTGAAAAACGAGATATGACTGACCTCTCCAGAGTGGACGAAGGTGCGGCGGGGTGAGGGGGGGAGCGGAAAGACTGCTGACCAATCGCCTGTTAACAGTTCTCTGAGCGAAGTTTCCTTGCTCCAATGGGTGTCTGAAATAGCGGATTGGGCCTCTTCTAGCCCAATTGAAGCTGGTAGAGATGAGGGAAGAGGCAGATGGGGGCGGGGACAGGTGAAGGGAGGAGGAAGAGTGTATTTTGTTTATGGGCGGCAACCTCATGAGGGGCGTCCCATTCTTATTGGCTCACTGAAGCCAAGAGCGGCGTGAGGGAAACCCAATAGCAGGAAAAGATAGAGGGTTCGCGGCGTGAGGCGCCCAATGTGGGCCTTCTGCCGAAGAAGTAGGGGCGGGGGGAAGTTTAGGAGTTGAGGAAAGAAGATTAAAGAGCGCGAGGAGGTAACGCCAAAAACTCTAATTTGTTGTGGGGCAGGCTGGAGGGAGGGCTGTGTGCGTGCTGTGGGGGACGGGGCGTCTGCTAGGCGCTTGGAGTCGGGGGCGGTGGGACGGGAAAGGAGGGGCGCGGGGTGGGGTTGGGGGAGCGAGTTAGAGCGGCGAGCCCGCGGGCTGTTGGCCGGCCGAGCGCGCGCCCCCTCCCCCGGGTGCCCCCTCCCCCCCACCGGCGGCCCATTACCCAGAGCGCCCCTCCTCGCGCCGGGCGGCGGCGGTGGCCTCGCCTGACCCGGCGCGGAGGGAGGGAACGCGGGAGGGTCCCGGGTTCCAGGATCGGGCGGGGCGTCCCGCAGCTGGAAACGTGTCTTCTGCCTTTTTTCTACTCCCCGCGCCTGGAGCTGCTGCTACCAAGAAGAGGAGCTGAGGGGGACTAGCCGGGGCTCAGGAGCTACTAGAGGCGCCCGCTTGTCTTCCGCCCCTTCCCTCCTCGCCCTTCCCCGCTTGCCGTGGCTCTGGCGGTATCTGGAGCGTCTTCAGAGAACTGGGGGGCGGGAGGGGTCCTGGCCCAGAGCCGCTGGACGCCCCTCCAGACGCCGGAGCTACCGGCCGCCGCCTGCTTCGCTGCTACGACTGTAGAGAAGGGGGCATGGGAAGGGAAGACAGTTTTCTTTCTTTCTCTCCTCCTTTGGGCCCCTTTGGAAACATTAAAAAATGTTTACGCTTTTTCCATAGCTGAGAGGAAACGGTTGGGAAGCTTTTTGAAAGTTTAAAAGAAATGCACTCTCTTTTACATTGTTTAATGCATTACTGTCCGTGTGGCTTTCTGGTTTTCTCCTACCATACGCCCCACGCCCTGCCCTCCCAAAGCTGTTAGCCTTTTTAAGGATGCTGAAGAGGCAGGAGGCAGGGATTTTCTAAAAGTTGTATTGGTAAACACACTTGTACAAACATATGCTAGGCACACACATAAACGATAAACATTCGCGGAAAACACAATATGGCGTACAGCTACACTAACTAGCGCGGTAATCCGCTGATCTCTTAACCCAACCCAGTTGAATGGGGTCAGTAGCAGGATGACAGTTCTCCAGGAAAAATCTGAATGAAACAGGAATTTGGAAGCAGCCCGTGGGTAAAGTACTGTCCTCACTTCAGCATTGGCCCAAGCTAAGTTGAATTTGTGAATCTTCGAGTCATGTGAAAAGCAGTCTTAACTGCTTCTTACCATTAAAAATACCAAAATGTTGCTCAAGTGGAATTTTCACACTGCGTGGTCATGTGTAAATTTCAGCTAAGAAAATTAAGAGACCACTCATTTCCCAGTTTTCAAGCAAGCTCTGTTCTAAAGTTAGTATTTTTGTTGCTATTAAAAGTTTTAAGACATGAATTATAAGGACAGTTTTGTAAATGCATTCTCTAGCTTTACACATTGAATAATCAGTTACCATCGACAAATTCATAAATGGTTTACTTTCTTACCTGTTGCTCCTAATCCTATGCACCCTTTGCTATTGCTTGGGAATCGTTAAAATACACCCTTCTACCCCGTCACACCCCCACGTATAAATTTGGCCAGTCCAATTTTGGCTACGATTTGCATTTCTGTATTTCTTGGAAAAGAACAACAGCAAGAACAACTTACATTGTTTTTTTTTTTTAATGCCCTTGTTTGCTCTTTGTCATTCTTAATCAGAATGTATCAAAGTTGATGCACATATAGTGCATGGTAATACCATTCACTGTGCACTCTTGGAAGTAGTCTTCTCTCAAGAAAGTTTTTGGTATTGTCCTTGAAGAATTGCTGTTGTTACTCATTGCTTAGTGCTCAAGGTTTAATTCTTAAGATTGGGGATGTGATTTCCATTGAGCTCAATTTTGGAGGGCTTTAACCTTGAGCATACATCATGCTCAAACAGTGAAGAGAAGAAAAAAAGTGAGTTTTCTAGAAATATAATTATCTGCTCAGTGAGTCCAGCAGTTGGGTATTTTTGGTTTTGTGATTTCAGATCTCACAGACCAGTGGAATAAAGGCCTTTTGCATATGAAGATCAGGTGACAAGTTAACTGGCTACCAGCCTCCAAAGCAATACGCCCTTTCATGGTGAGGTCCCAATTTTAACAGACTAAAGAAAGAAGTTTAAGACTAAAAATTGTCAAATTTTATCCATTTTTAGGAAGAACTCTTTATGCTTACCTGTTTAGTTCATTTAAGATGCCAGTATTTTGAAATAACTACTATACCAAGAAAATACAGGTATAGTTAATGTGTATACTCGCTACTAGCAACTAGCTACTGAAAGACAGTATGAGTTTAAGTGGAGTACTAGAGGAAAGAACAACTTGTGAGGGTTGTAATTTTGGTGTGCATGTGTGTGGTAGGGGGAGGAGGGGTATTGTTCAGAACGACTAGTTGATATGATGCCAGTGTCCTAAGTAAAGTCAGGAAGTTTTTGAGACCCATACATATACAATTGCTCTTGCTGTCAAATTAACACGACTTTGACTACTTGGTATGGGAGTAAAATCCATGGAGAAAGCCATTTTAAATGAATTTTATCTCAGTAGTCAGTCTTCAGAAGACTTTCCAGCCAAATTGGAATTCCTAGAAAAAATTAGGTCATTTTAGAAGAACAATAAAAGATAAAACTAAGTTCCTATAAAGGAAGTAAAATTTATAAACTAATTACAAATTATTTGAAATATCTTAGAATAAGTGGTAAGAAGAGATTCTTTAAAACATTTGGAATACAGAAGTGGAGCTTGATGGGCTCTGATTTATTCTCTGAAATGGATTTTTAAATTCATCAAACTGTTC
>RJWK010041996.1:0-19348 GCA_004363435.1 Platanista minor
CAGAAAAGTATGGCTCCTTTTTTAAAATTTAAATATATATATACATACATACATACATACATACAGAGCTACTCTCAATCAGGAAAAATAAATTCTCCCCTAATGCAAACATGTTAAGTAGTACAGTTTTTTAAATCTTTAAACCATGTTGACTTATTTAAAGATTTCAACAGTTTTGCTTTCGTTCAATAAATAAAAGTGAATCTGACTGTGCAAGCCATTAATGGTAATGATGGGTCTTATCAGCAACCAGCATTTTGCAGCTATTCTTAGGATAAATTTAGCTAAACTCAGCATGTCAAATTAGAACAAAGAATTTGATATGTTTTCTCCCTCTCCTCACAATATAATGATTTCTCCACTGTGCTTTACTTTATTAAAAGGGTGATTGCAGAAAATCAGAAATGTTCTTAGGGGTTATCCTTCCCTTTAAGAAGAGCACCCAGCTTTAATGCCTGGGAAAAATGTCAGAAGTTTATTTCACATAGATGAATTTTATATCTCAAAAGACCTTGAAAGAAGTGTAGAAAATGTATATGCATATACAACATTATTTTATTATTGCTAATGATTCAGATAGCAATTATAACAGTCATAAACATGTCTTGCACCAGTATTAGCAGCCATCTAGTCAAAGCCTTACTTCACACACTAAATCAACATGGATGTCTTAGCTCAAGTCTTACCTGAAAACCAGACAGCATTGGTATGCAAGTGTTATTACTTCATAAATGATGCCAGGGGGCAGGAGTGAAGGACCAGGAAGGAGAGATGGTTAATTTCATGTGTCAACTTGCCCGAGCCATGGGATGCCCAGATATCTGGTCAAACTTTATGCTGGGTGTTTCTGTGAGGGTAATTTTGGATGAGATTAATATTTAAATCAGTAGACTGAGTAAAGCAGCTTGCTTTCCTTAATGTGAGTGGGCCTCATCCACTCAGTTGAAGGCCTGAATAAACAAGAAGTCTGACCGTCCCTCAAGTACAAGAGAATTCCTCCTTGAGTGCCTTCAAACTGGGATATCAGCTCTCTCCTACCTTTGAACTTACACTGGAACATTGGCATTTCCTGGGTCATGAGCCTACAGACTCACCCTGTAGAATTATGTGAGTCAATTCCTTACAATAAATTTATATACATACATGCACACACATGTACATTATACACACACACACACACACACACACACACACACACACACACACACCCCTACCAGTTCTGTTTCTCTGGAGAACCTGACTGATACACAGGGTAAAAGAGAGAAGGGAGACACGTCTGTATAATGATGTGTTATTATATTGTAAACCAATGTGGACAACAGGTGATCAACCCATCGTGGAACTGTAGGATGCATCTCAGAACTGTCCACCAGCAGTTCTGAGTTGCTCACTGTGCGTGTCAGCTGTGCTCCCATAGGCATCCCTGAGTCAGAGAAGCTCCAGGGCAGCATACATACTCGAGTTAGCAATGCTGTCAGCATAAAGATGCTCAAATCAATGAAACTGAAAACAAGAAATCAATAGAGAAAATCAACAAAACCAAAAGCTGATGTTTTCAAGAGATCAATAAAATCAAGAAGCCTCTAGCCAGGAAAACTTTTTAAAAAGAGGGGGAAAAGGGGCACAAATCACACATTTAATATCAGAAATTAAAGAAGGGACATTAGTACCACTCCCACTGACACTGAAAGGACAATCAGTGAATACATACTGTGAACAACTCTATGCCAACAGATTTGATAATCTAGATGAAATGGACCGATTCCAAAGAGATATTTGTGGACGCATGAGAGACTAATCAGTTTGAAAAATTTAACTGACGTGACTGGTCCACAGACTATACTGTTGAGGAAAAATCGTTTGAAGAGATGAACACAACTGCTGTGTGCCTGGTTCCTGTGTCCTACTCTGACGGCTTTTCTCACCACTCGACCTCCTGGGCTCCAGCTGCACGTTCTTCAATAAGCCACATGCTCTCCTGCCTCAGATCTGCAACAAGGTACCACATCCCCTGATGTGCATCATGACCTCTGCACCCCAGCACCTGACTAATTTCCACGTTATTTCAGTGCTAAAATTCAATGAAGAAGTTTGTTTTCTTGGTTTGCTTATTCGCAGGGACAAGTAGTGGAGCTGATGGAAAGAGTACAGGTTTTGAGGTGGCCAGAGATGGGAACAGAGACCTAAACACTAGAGAAAACATTCGGTTATTGTCCTGGTAGAGATGATGTAAGGTAAGCACATTAATGCAATGCCCAGCACATATTAGAGTAATAATAATAATTTGCATCATATTTCCTACTGCATGTTAGTTGTTACCACTGTGTAAATGGGTATGTCTGTGTTCATCAGCATAACCTCCTCATTTGAGAGTCAGTATCTCTTTCTACAGCAGAATCAGAACTCTCTCACACCTACTAAAGACTAAAATGCCAGTGAAGTAGCCTTGGCATTGATACATTTCATTCATTATTTCTGATGTGCTAACACAAAATTATTATTGCCATCTTCCTCGGGCTATGTTCTTACTACCTATCACCTCATAAAAATTTTTTTAAATGTTCTCTCTACTGATTGCTGTTTGCCATTCTATCTCCAAAACATTTTTTTCTAAAGATATTATTTCCTCTATAGTATATTCTCTATCAGTAGTCATTTACTTGTTCATTTTTTTCATTTAACAATTTTTAACTGAATACTTACTTTGAAGCCTTCATTGTATATACTGAGAAAAGAGAGAACAAAGTTTGCTTTCCCCGTTTTCTAGGAGTTTATTTCTTACACGAACAACAGAGAAGCAAAAGGCAATTTTGATCATATGCCAAGTATTATTAAAGGCTTAAAACAGAGAGTAGAGGAACTTAGGAAACAACCACCTGACTCAGTCTTATCATGTCAGAATAGATTCCACAGAGGAACTGAAACTTGATGGGATACTTGGAGGTCAAGTGGAAATTAGTCAGGCACAGGGGAGTAGAGAACGTCAGGCACATCAGGGGACGCGGTACTGTGTGGCAGACCCAAGGGCGAGAGGAGAGATCAGGGTAGGACACAGGAACCAGGCACACAGCAGTCATGTTCATTTCTCCAAACACTTTTCCCTAAACAGTATAGTCTACGGACCAGTCATTTCAGTGCAATTTTTCAAGCCAACTGGAGTCATTTATGCACTTGGAAGCTATCCCATTCCCTACACTGCACTAGTCCCCCAAAATACAATGGAGTTAAACAGCCAGGGTCTCTGCCTTCATCAAGTTTACATCCCAATGAAGGAGAGAGGAAATAAGCAAGTCAATAAATAAATGCACTTATTAAAATGTTTACTATTGTCATAAAGGAAATAAAGTAGGCACTGTGATAGAGACAATAAGGGTGGATTACGAAGGCCTTTTTAGAGAGAGTGTTCAGAGGAAGTTTCTCTCAGTAGAGAACATTTAAGCCAAGTCCTAAATAGTGAGGAGCCAGTCATGGAAAGAGCCAGGGAAAGAGCTCATAGGCAATGGAAAAAGTTGTGCTATGTTGAAGACCCGTGTGTGTTCCTGGAACCAAAGTATGGCCAGGGTGATGGAGTATGGGGTGCAAGAGAGAGAGTGGCATGAAAGGATGGTGAGCAGAGAAGTGGAGTCAAATCATTCAGCACCTTGAGAGCCAGTTTGGAGTTTATTCCAAGGGTGAAGGGAAGCATCAAAAGGGTTTGAAGCAAAGAAGTGGAATGCTCTGGTTTATATCTTAATACATTTTCTGAGAAATTATTGAATGCTGATGACTGAATGTGTATGCCTATTATTGATTACTCAACAAATAATTGTTGAATAAGTGAATGAACAGTTTATCTGTTCCTCATTCTATAAACTGAAACTTTCCACTAACCGCTACAGTTTTTTTAAGAAGCTATAGGGGGATGTGCTTCAACAAAAGAAGGGTAAAAAATCAAGAAAAAAAACCCATGAAGCCCAGGAAACCATGAAAGGGAATAATTGGGTATTATCTGGCCAGCAGATCAAGACTTTTGAAAACATTTATTTTTTTTTACAGTGTTTAGCAGACTATTTATTTTTTATTAATTTTTATTGGAGTGTAACTGCTTTACAATGTTACGTTAATTTCCACTGTACAGCAAAGTGAATCAGCTGTACGTATATGTATATATCCCCTCTTTTTTGGATTTCCTTCCCATTTAGGTCACCACGGAGTATTGAATAGAGTTCCCTGCGCTATACAGTAGGTTCTCATTTCTGATCTATTTTATACATAAGTATCAATAGTATATACATGTCAATCCCAATCTCCCAATTCATCCCACCCCACTTTTCCCCCTTGGTATCCATACGTTTGTTCTCTACATCTGTGTCTGTATTTCTGCTTTGTCAATAAGATCATCTATAACATTCTTCTAGAGTCCACATATATGTGTTAATACATGATATTTGTTTTTCTCTTTCTGACTGACTTCACTCTGTATGACAGTCTCTAAGTCCATCCACATCTCTACGAATGACTCAATTTCTTTCCTTTTTATGGCAGAGTAATATTCCATTGTATGTATGTACCACTTCTTCTTTATCCATTCCTCTGCTGATGGACATTTAGGTTGCTTCCATGTCCTGGTTATTGTAAATAGCGCCGCTATGAACATTGGAGTGCATGTGTCTTTTTAAATTATGGTTTTCTCAGGGTATATGCCCAGTAGTGGGATTTCTGGGTCATATGGTAGCTCTATTTTTAGTTTTTTAAGGAACTTTCCATAGTGTTCTCCATAGTGGCTGTATCAATTTACATACCCACCAACAGTGCAAGAGGGTTCCCTTTTCTCCATACCCTCGCCAGCATTTGTTGTTTGTAGATTTTTTGATGATGGCCATTCTGCCTGGTGTGAGGTGATACCTCATTGTAGTATTGATATGCATTTCTCCAATAATTAGTGATGTTGAGCATCTTTTCATGCGTTTGTTGGCCATCTGTATGTCTTTTTTGGAGAAATGTCTATTTAGGTCTTCTGCCCATTTTTTGATTGGGTTATTTGATTTGCTGATTTAAGCTGCAAAAGTTATTTGTAAATTTTGGAGATTAATCCTTTGTCAGCTGTTTCATTTGAAAATATTTCCTCCCATTCTGAAGGTTGTCTTTTTACCTTGTTTATGGTTTCCTTTGCTGTGCAAAAGCTTTTAAGTTTCATTAGGTCCAATTTGTTTATTATTGTTTTTATTTTCATTACTCTAGGAGGTGGGTCAAAAAAGATCTTGCTGTGATTTATGTCAAAGAGTGTTCTATGTTTTCCTCTAAGATTTTTATAGTGCCTGTCCTTATAGTTGGGTCTTTAATCCATTTTGAGTTTTTTTTGTGTGTATGCTGTTAGGGAGTGTTCTAATTTCATTCTTTTACATGTAGCTGTTCAGTTTTCCCAGCACCACTTATTGAAGAGACTGTCTTTTCTCCATTGTATATGCTTGCCTCCTTTGTCATAGATTAGGTGACCATATGTGCATGGGTTTATCTCTGGGCTTTCTATCCTGTTCCATTGATCTGGATTTCTGTTTTTGTGCCAGTACTATACTGTCTTGATTACTGTAGCTTTGTAGTATAGTCTGAAGTCAGGGAACCTGATTCCTCCTGCTCCATTTTTCTTTCTTAAGAATGCTTTGGCTATTTGGGGTCCTTTTAGTTTCCATACAAATTGTTAAATTTTTTGTTCTGGTACTGTGAAAAATGCTATTGGTAATTTGATAGGGATTGCATTGAATCTGTAGATTGCTTTGGGTAGTATAGCCATTTTCACAATATTGATTCTTGCAATCCAAGAACATGGTATATCTCTCCATCTGTTTGTGTTTTCTTGGATTTTTATCAGTATCTTATAGTTTTCTGAGTACAGGTCTTTTGCCTCCTTAGGTAGGTTTATCCCTAGGTATTTTATTCTTTTTGTTGCAATGGTAAATGGGATTGTTTCCTTAACTTCTCTTTCTGACCTTTCATTGTTAGTGTACAGGAATGCAAGGGATTTCTTCATATTGATTTTGTATCCTGCAACTTTACCAAATACATTGATTAGCTCTAGTACTTTTCTGGTGGCATCTTAAGGATTTTCTACGTATAGTATCATGTCATCTGCAAACAGTGACCGTCTTACTTCTTCTTTTCCAATTTGGATTCCTTTTGTTTCTTTTTCTTCTCTGATTGCCGTAGCTAGGACTTCCAAAACTATGTTGAATAACAGTGGTGAGAGTGGACACCCTTGTCTTGTTCCTGATCTTAGAGGAAATGCTTTCTGTTTTTCACCATTGAGAATAATGTTTGCTGTGGGTTTGTCATATATGGCATTTATTATGTTGATGTAGATTCCCTTGAGGCAAGGGAGGCAGCTGGCTCCAAAAGGGAGCCTTTCAAGAAAGAAATGCAACTGATCATTATGCTTAACTATATTAGCTTTGTTGATCATTTAGAAAACATATTAATAATAGAGAACACTGAAACATACCCCAATGAAAAATTCAAATATTAACATTAACTCTAAGGAAGAAAGGAAAAGAAAATAGAATATTACAGGAAACCAACTGGCTCAACATAAAACTGACTTAGGTATAATTTAAAAACTGGCTAGGGCTTCCCTGGTGGCACAGTGGTTGAGAGTCCGCCTGCCGATGCAGGGGACACGGGTTCGTGCCCCGGTCCGGGAAGATCCCACATGCCACAGAGCGGCTGGGCCCGTGAGCCATGGCCGCTGAGCCTGCACGTCCGGAGCATGTGCTCCGCAACGGGAGAGGCCACAAGAGTGAGAGGCTCTCGTACTGCAAAAAAAACAAAAACAAAAACAAAAACAAAACTGGCTACTAATTCAAACATATATTGTGCTTGCTTCTTGGAAGCAAGACTAGGATTTGGAAGAGGTGAGGCAAGGGCTTGGTGTGTCTTATTACTATGTGACATTTTGGAAAGCATGTTCATCTATTACTTTTCCATGTCAAGCCTCTGACCTTTCTGTCTTGCTCCTCCTTATTTATTGCCTCCGCACTCTAGCTCCGCACTTCCCTTGGCTCCTGTATCCCTTTGCCAGGCCCAGTCCTAGAAGTAATGCTGTGGAAAACCTGATCAAGATTTTTACCTATTTATACAAGTTTGGGTCCCAAGCTATCCAAACTGGTTCTAAATTCGCTTTACCTATTCACAGGAGTGTCTCATGTCTGCTGCCTGTCTTGATAATTGATATATCCTATAGGCCTATGAGTATTACTCTTTGTTCATTTTTCTCCCCTAAAGACTGAAAGTTCCATGTAAGGATACTGAAGTACCTTGACAGAATTTCTCCCTTTGACCTGAAAGAAATATCTTTAAATCTGAAAGAAGTTTCCATAAACAGAGAGGAAATGTATCCATTATTTCTGCTCCATGTTCACTATTTTGTCCTGTTATGCCCCCAGTTGCAGTTATTCATATAATCTCCGTTGTTTCCAATCCATTTTAGCCCTATTAAAGAAAAAAGTTTCTGCAAAAGCTTAATTATCTTTTAATTTGAGGATTTTATAAGTTAATTTGGCATTTATGGTTTGCTAAATAAAGTCAAAAATTCCTACAATCACATGTAGCTATAGGCCACCTTACAGAGGCCATTCATAAATTATGTGTAGTATCTAATATTTGAACATACAGCCAATAATTTCATTTATAAAATTAAAGTTATGGCTTTTCAAGTGTATTTCCAGATTCTAATTAACACCAGCTAATGAATTGAGCACTGGGGCCAAGGACACCATTAGAGAAAACTAATGAAAGGCCAACAGAATGTAATTATTTTTCAAAACAGAACTTGAAGTAACCACTGCTATTTTTAAAGCATATGATTATGGGATATTGTATATAGATATGATGACTTCATCAACTTTAAAAAGCGCTACTGAATGAAAGCTTCCTGAGGGTGGGGATTTTTACTATATTTGTCAGTACTCTATCCCCTGTGCTTTGAACAGTGCCTGGCACTTAGTAGATGCTTAAGTACTCTTTTGAGTTTGTGAATAAAAAGTTGATGTATCATATTCTACCAATTGACATTTTATAATAAGACCAATTGTACTTTTGTTCTATAGCACAAAAATTTATTATCAGCATTATAACTCTGGAGTATCACCAGACCCTAAAGTGCCTTCTGAATTATCAGAGGTACCACCGCATTCACATTATACTGAAATTTAATAATCAATTGCATTTTATTGCATTCTGATCCTATGATCAGTGACCAGGCCTCAAACCTGACAGAAGAGTAGTGAGGTTTTGTAGACATTTTTCTTCCCATTGCTTAAAAGAGGTCACAAACTTGTGTCCCTCAAGCTACATTTAGTTTGCAGATATACTTTATTTGGTCTTCACAGCACTGGTGTGTGTGTGTGTGTGTGTGTATATACATACACACACATACATATTCTTTGAAAAACTGAAATGGTTGTCAAAGTTTACAAATCAGGTCACTTCGTATCAAATTTTAGATTTGTGGAATCTCTTGAAAAAAAAGCATAATGCCTGACAACACTGTGCCCAAATTTCCACATGGAATCAATAGGCAGAAGCTGAGTAACACCACTGTCTTTAAACAGAGTGGGTGCATTCTGTGTTGCCATACTTCCTACCACTCTCTTTTGTCCTCCCAGTCAGATCTGTTCATTATGGTGCTCAGACTGTTCATTCTTCGAGAATAATTAAGAAGGACATGAAATACTTTACTTTGTACTCTTCACTCTTTAATATTATCTACAGGAATTCAAGTTTGTAAGTCCTGGCCTAAAGGATAGAGTACAATTGCTTTAGTGTGGCAGACCCCAGCCCTTCATACTCTGACCCAGAAGAACGTGTTCATCCTTGTCTTCCCCCATGACCCTCCATACAGCTTATTCTAAACTAAGCTCATTTCCTCAATGGACCGTAACCATTCATTCTTGCCTGTATTTGTAGGATCTATACTTGGCACATTATCTTTCTAGTGGAATTCTGCTAATTTTTTCAAATGTCATCCCCTCTCCTCCAGGATGCAACAAATATTTGTTAAATGCATATATGCCAAGCACTTTAATAGGTTCTATGGGATACAGAAGTAAACAAGGGACACAAACCCTACCATAACAGAGATTAACAAGGAATTATTAACCCTTGTTAATAATTACAAAAAAATAGTTACAATAAAATGTGCTCTTGTCTGCTTTCCTGGCCACTGATGGTTTGCTCAGGAAAGGGTGGGGAGTGCCCAAAACAACCTAAAAGTTTTTCAATTCGAAAGAAATTTCACATACTGTGTATTTGGAAAGATCTCTCATAAATGCTCTCCCCCAAAAAAGGTGCACTGAAACATGGAAACAAATTGAAATTCAGATGAGAAGGTAAATGGCAGGAGAATAAAATAATCTTGAAATAACAGCTTAAAGAGTGGCAGAAGAAGATTGAAAATTGTCACTGCAGTCACCTGCCAATGTCTCATCATCTGTAGTTTAGAATGTGAAAGTGATAAGGAAAAAATAAAGAGTAAATATTGCAGAATGCAATAAGTAAGAAAACCTCAGCCAGCAGGTTTGTATGGATTCTGTCATAGAACAGATATTGCTTTTCATAATTCTGGTCAGTTAGGAAAATGAAGGAAGCAGATGTCAGGAACCTAATCTGGCCTTGGCTAGTCAAGGAACTGGGAATCATACCCTGTACTCTCACTCACATTCTGAAATCTCCTCTATTCATTTTGCTGAGAGCAATCATATCCTAATACACCCGCCCCCCATCCTAATACACCCGCTCCCCCATCCAGCAATCATATCCTAATACACCCGCCAGAAACCAAGAGAGGAACATGGATTTATGATTTTATATTTCTGATGACACCTTCAAACCAATGCCTTATTCTTCCTAAGAGTCTTCCCAATCCTAAAATTTTCAATGTCACTTATAAGTCAAAAATCTGCAGGCACAGAATTTTAAATTCTGCAGTGGAGATGCAGTTGACATTTCCTACATCTTCCTAGTGTGTCTTTCTTCACAACATTTTCACAGATGAGAAAACCAAGTCTCAATGATTTAAATTCAGTTTAAAAACCCAATATATATGGCACTTTGTTTTCTAAAGAGAAAACAATAGAACATTTGTTGAGGTAAATTGAACTGTACATATGTTACACAGTTTGAAATAAAAATCATTACAGTAGCATTTGTTTAACAAGAACTTATCAATAACCACATTAAGACACTAGAAGTTTCCACTGCTTAAAGAATCGGAATTTGAAAATGAAGGTGGAAGTAGGGAGGGTGTGGGGAACGAAGAAACTCAGCATATGGGGGTTTGTAGAGTTGAAAGATTATGAAGAAACCAGTGAATAAAACACATTTTTAGGGGCTTCCCTTGTGGCGCAGTGGTTAAGAATCTGCCTGCTAATACAGGGGACATGGGTTCGAGCCCTGGTCTGAGAAGATCCCACATGCCAAAGAGCAACGAAGTCCATGCACCACAACTCCTGAGCCTGCGCTCTAGAGCCCGTGAGCCACAACTACTGAAGTCCGCATGCCTAGACCCCCTGCTCCACAACAAGAGAAGCCACCACAATGAGAAGGCCGCGCACCACAACGAAGAGTAGCCCCCACTTGCCACAACTAGAGAAAGCCCGCGGGCAGCAGTGAAGACCCATCGCAGCCAAAAATAAATAAATAAAATAAATAAAATTTAAATATATATATATATATTTTTTTTAATTATCTTGACCGTAATGTGCTCTGCTCAGAGACTGAGATATATATGTATATATATGAATATATGTGAATGTTTATATTTGAATATATTTAAGGGCTTATAGATATAGACATATAATTTTAAGAAAGAGGATTATAAAAAGAACTTCTAGAATAATGTCTTAATGAAAAAATTTCACAAAAACTGAACATTGTAAAGAAGATGGTGGTCAGTGGTTGCCTAAATTAAACATACATAGATCCTGAAGACAATACATTTGCAGACCTGCATGCTAGTTTTACCTGCTTTTCCACTGTAATCATGACAGGAAAAAATGACAGAGCTGAAGGCCAACACTGCTCACCCTAGACCACTAGGGGACTTGACTTAAACTGAATTGATCAGAACCAGACTACGCTCTGCTGAACGGAATTGAAGAAAGTGATCTGAATCAACACCACCAGCAATTAAGCAATGCTTTTGAACTCTGAACTTATGAGACACTGATGACAGATTTTTAACAACATGAAAAAAATGAGGAGAGCCATGGTTACAACAACCAATGAGAGAGAACACAGTGCATTAGGCTTTTACTGTGAGTTCAGCTCATTATTCTGGCTGGTAATTTTCACAGTGGAGATGGAGATGGAGATGCAAGAAGTGTCCAGGGAAAGGCAGAAGTTTTCGTGATGCCAGAACATATCTTAGGACCCAACTTTTAAATAAAGACCTTGTCGTGACATATCAATGTTTACTCTATACATGTCCCTTTCTCCTAAGATAAATTTTAGACAAATAAAACTATATTATAATTATCAGTTCACCTATCCAACTTACCAACTAAATGAGAGCTCAACAATGGAAGAATCAAGGCCTTATTCATTTTGTAACTACAATTTCCAACACAGTGTACATCACAGGTATGTAGGTATGAAATAAATTTTTACTGACTTACCTCATAAAATTATTATGTACAACATGCACCTAAATGAGAGAATCTAAATATTTGAAGTTTTCCAGTTTGCTAGCTTCTGATTGATGAAAATTTTACTAGTCACAAATGTCCCTAGAGCTTGTGGGCAAGAACCAACAAACTAATGTGGTTTCTATACTATGAAGCATAAATTGAAAATAAAATACTAAACCCTAGTCTATCCCATAAAAATGCATTTATGAAATATATGAAAGGTAAATTATGCAAATATGTGTTTAAGGAATTTAGACATCATGGATCATTGACCTGTTGGGCCTCAACAACTTCCTCAAAACCATTAGCATCTATTATGTAAATTCACATTTACAGAGCTAATAAAATGCACATTAGTCAACCAACAGCAGGATTACTTATCTGAGGTGGTCTCATGTTTACAGGTCCAGATTTATTTTTCTTTTAAGAAAAATAGCCACAATACATTAATTTGAGAGCTGAAACTTGAATATAAACAGGGAGTTTTTGTCTCTTTCATTTTTAATACCTTTAGACTTTTCAATTTGGCTGACACAATTCAGAGTAATTGATGGGTTTTCTTATAATGTAAACAACCAAAGTCAGAATATACAATATAACTATACAGCTACTGAAATATGCATGACTTTCCATTGTTTTTAATATATAGAACTTTTTACTTTAAGATGAACTGGAAGTTATGTAGCAAAAGAGTTTGTAGAAACAAATGGACATGATGTAAAAACAATCCTACTGTTACAAATCAACTACAAATTCAATGGCATATTCAATGCATATGACTAATGTCATCTCAAAATAGCGTATTATTGCAAAAGAAATTTAGCAGTGGCATAATGTTTTTAAGGAATAGTTTTCATTCTGTTAACATCTTATTGAGCTTTCTGATTATTATTTATTTAATCAGGAAGCTTTTTAAATTAAAAATTTAGATTATATTAGAAGTTTATAAACTATATCAGAACTACCAAAGATAGTAGAGGGCTTTTTGCAGATTTTTCAATTTGAAAATTATTGGACTTGTTAGTATATGAAATCCCTATAATAAGTGAAACGAGATACTCTGCAATATTTTCTTTGGAATATTAGATTTAACTTAGTAACCTAAAAAATACTCTCTGGTTTTCTGATTCAACCATCTCACCTTCCTCCTAACATCCATGAAATTAAACCAATAACTCAAAGTAATGTGGCTTTAATGGTGGACAATGAGCCTTGTTAGGACAGTGATAAAGATATATATGACTGGAGATATCCACAGAACCCTTCGATTTACAAACATGAGCAATGGCTATTCATAGACTAGACCTCCCTGAAAGGACTAATTCACAAAACTACATAAATATTTTAGACAATCATTTATTATTAGAATCTCATTGATACCCAACAAGTTTAATATGAATTTTAAGCAACTTTCAGTGACAAAATACTTTTCCATGGTTCTTTTGATGCCATTTCTAACTTTATCCTCAGTGTCTAGCCTTATTTTACAGTTAATAGATGCTCAGAAATACTTATTTAATACATAAGTAAGTCCCAGGTTGATAGGTCATTTTACCTGAAGGGAGTAGCCAAATACATAGTTTTCCATTCAGGCAAAACAATTGATCCAAAAGTTTGATGCAACTTATTTTAGACTGCTTTTATTTAGGGGGAGGGGCATTAAATATAACACTATACTTACCAGCTGAAATTCCAAACTACTAAACAAGTCAATCCAAATTATTTAATCAAAAAGAAATATCTTGGGGCTTCCCCCCCCCCCGGTGGGGCAGTGGCTGTGAGTACGCCTGCCGATGCAGGGGACGCAGGTTCGTGCCCCGGTCCGGGAAGATTCCCACATGCCGCAGAGTGGCTGGGCCCGTGAGCTATGGCCGCTGGGCCTGCGCATCTGGAGCCTGTGCTCCGCAACGGGAGAGGCCACAACAGTGACAGGCCCGCGTACCGCAAAAAAAAAAAAAAAAAAAAAAAAAGAAATATCTTACTTACCAAACTATGTCCTGGGCAATATATACAGTAGATAGAAATATGCTATTTAGGCCTTCTAAAAGCAATGAATGAAATGAAAAGTTAGTTTTATACAAATCTGTCAGTTATCCTAACTTGAGAGTAAACACATTGAGAGTCAGATTGTGTCTTACTTCTGCACCTTGCAGATGGTATGCTTCACCAAAGTCTGTTGGGCTAAGTGAGAGAAAGAAGATTCTATAAAACTTCTTCTCAGAGCCTGATTAATTGCACTATTTTTTTTAGTAAATTTAGATGTTTAGCCCTTAAATCAAAGATAAAATTCAGAAAACCATATACCTCCATTTATAAAATACAGAATAATCTCACACACACCTGTACACACACACAATATGCTATTCTTGGTGTTTCACTCTTGAGTAAAATGAGATGTGTCTATTTACAAAACAGATTAAATAGCTTTGGAAATGCCACTTAGCTTATATAATAAAATAGGTTTGTTCCATACGATCTTCTAAATGCACATCTACTGAAACATCATCTACATGTTTACGTCAAAACTCTTGTGCATCAGGGACGCTAAGATGTGAGAACTATTACTATTCCTATGTTCCTTCTTTGGTAACCCTCCCAGTTTTCAGAATTTGTTATAATAACAAAATAGCATCTGAGAGCAAAAAGGTGTAATCTATCTATCTTTACTGTGATTACTGGTAAGAACAAAACCCTCAATACCTCACTAGGAAAATGGTCAAAAAATATACATCTGAAATATTATTATTGTAAAAATGGAAGCAAGAGAATTCCTATGTCAAAGTAGAGAAAATTAGATCAGAATTTTCTTTTCAGTGTGACATTTTCAAAATTTTTAAATTTAATGATCAAAACTAAAGATTATCTCCCGAGTTTTTCTCACTTTCCACGCCCCTCCTCTTCCCCAAGCTCACAAAGAAAAAATGAGAGAAAAGGAAATAATTGTATTTTCCTTCAAAACATTCCTCTCCAATCTCTGAGTCTCCTCATGCTAATTTCTGAGCTCCTTTAGACCTGCTTTTAAAGTCCTTCTATCCTTGCTTGATGTGCTTCAATCTTGCCCCTACTAAACTTGGTGGTGCAGCTGAACTGGAGAACAGAAGAGAAAGTCGTGCAAGCTGAAATAGACCAATCTCCTGATGCTCTGTCTGGTTTTATCTTTTATCTGCTCTTGCTATAAACTGAGATAGAATGCAAAAAGGTGTCAGTTCTTCTAAGAGCACAGCTCTCTTATACTGTTGATGAAAAAAACAGAGATGCAACTGTGTTCAAGGCAGGCTCCATAGTGCCCTTGAAATCTTGTGAAAAGAAAAAGCTACCCAGGGTTCACTAGCCCATACTCAAAGCAATGTGTTGGAGGAGATACACAAAGTGAAGTTTTAAGCCACCAATGCAAGAACTAAAAAGAAAAAAAGGCTGAGCATTATTTTGATGATAATTGACATACAAACTGTTCAATTTCAGCACAAATTTAGTTCAACATTTTGTTTTTCAGTCAAACTTGGATATTCTCCAAAATGTGTTAAGACAAAACTGTTTCTAAAATAATTTTTTGCTTAGGTCTGCATATACCCTACATAAGCTTCCAAAGTGATTAACAATCATGTCTAATTTATTCTTATCCTAAACTTGTCAGGATTCAAATATATTAAAGCCAGAAGTGTTTTGCATGATTACTGTTGGGAATAAGATGAGATTTACGGTATTGTAACCAATGCCCTAGAATGCCTCGACCTTAGCTCCAGAAAATCCTTACTCTCCCTTCTCATAGTTACTGAGACATGTGGAAACACACACACACACACACACACACACACATACACACAGTGACCAATGTGAAAAAAAACACCATTTTGTAAGCTGAGTCATATCTCAATGCCTTAATACTGAACTAATTGGTAGAAGATGTCCACACCTCAGGCCAGCAGGAACTTTATCTTAAGTCAAAATTCAAATTCTTTAGCCATCCCCATAATAAATAAACTCAGGATGGTGAGCAGCTAACTCAAACAAGCATCAAGAAAGAGAACATTTAAACAACTAACCTATCCCCAAAAGTTCTGCCTGGATCATTATACAGAGTCATCCCTCAGTATTCACAAGAGATTGGTTCCAGGACCCCACGTGGATACCAGAATCTGCAGATGCTCAAGTCCCTTATATAAAATGACACAGTATTTGCAAATAACCCAAACACATTCACCCCAATACTTTAAATCATCTCTAGATTACTTATAATATCTAATATAATGTAAATGCTATGCACATAGTTGCTGGCAGACAGCAGATGCATGTTATGCTTTTGGGAACTTTCTGGACTTTTTTTTAATATTTCAACCCACAGTTGGTTGAATCCATGGATGCAGAACCCATGGATATAGAGGGTCCTCTGTATACCTCTACCTCCTGGAAGCAAATGAAGTTAAAGAGAAGAAGGGGTAGAGGGTCATGTTTCTGATCACACAGTGCCCTCACCCATCAGTAAACATAGCCTGTTCAAAGTCTTAAGCTAGGTTTACTCACTTATTCAACAGATTTTGAGCATCTACTATAGACCAAGCACTGTTCTAGATAATAGATATATAAATTATCAGTTCCTTCCATAAAGAAGTAGAACTCATATAAAGAGAACTGAAGGAATGGCCCTCCTACCTACTACATGCAAGTTATTCTTTCATGAATAAGACCTGGATTTATCATCAAAGAGTCTAATTGGAAAAAAAAAAAAAAAAACTACCAAATAAACACAAGGGTGAAATTACATTGTTCCCTTCGAATCAACGATCCCACCTTTAAATTCTTTCTTAAAGCAATATTCAAAAATATGGAGATAGGTGATGTCAGCATCATGGTGGTATGAGATGTCCCTAATTTTTGTCCCCCTTTTAACATCTAAAATTCAGCATCTATCCATGAACAAAAGTGCCTCTGTGGGAGCTGTGGGACCAGCACCATACACTAAGAGACCTGAGAGGAGTCTTGTCCCTTGTGAATTGGGTCATAGACAGGCAGACTCCGAACGAGCAGGAGCCTGTGAACTGGCTGCAACCTCTCTCAGCTGTGGTCGAGGAGTACCTGGAAAACACTGACTTGGGCAGATACCCACAAGATGAGACAGCCTTTGTAGAAGTCCAGGTTTATAGAGGAAAAGTTCTAGCACTCTGTTGGAGTTTTTAAAAAATACACATTTGGATTCATTGGAGTGATTGAGAGGAGCTGCGCCTGCATCATCCCTCGCGACAAGGTGGCACGGCTCAGAAAAAGAAGAGGTTGGGGGTCCCTCCCACGGGGGAAAAGGAAGAGTGGTGAGTGAGCACCCACCTCCCCCAGCTGTGCAGGATGCTACTAAAGAAACCTCTCTCTCTCCTGAAGCCCCCAGAGCATTAAAGCAACAGCTTCACAACTGGGAAGCGGGAGGAGGTAGGAAGGAGATAGGAAAAGAGGCAAATAAGAATATCAGAGAACATTAAAGAGACACAATCCCTGCTGACACATTCTAAACTCCAGCAGGAAGCATGTCCATGATCTGCTAGAAAAATCTCACTCAAGGATCCCTCCAGCTGGTCCACTGACACCCCCAGCACCCTGAATGCCAAACCCACACCTCCCCCACCTCTACAGCCAGCTCTTTATGTGAACTCCTGAGGGTGGTGGTGAAAGAAAGCTCAGATAGACAGGGAGTGCACACAGAAAACAAGCCAGCGTCTGCAGGAAAGGAAGAAACCACAGTCTTGAGCTGTAGCACCACTTTGGGGAAAACAAAAGAGAGGTTACCAACAGCCAGCCTGATGCATTGTAAGACCATGAGAAGACGTACAAACTTAAATGTTCTGCTACAAGCCAGAGCAAGAAGTGGAGCAAGTCTAACCATACAAGATCAGAGAAGGCCCCAAAATATAAGCAGGATCAACAAAAATATCTCTCAACTGAAGGCAGCTCGTAAAAATTGGAGGAGGTGACTGCTACTTCAAATGTAAAAACAGCAATGCAAAACTCCAAAGAACATGAAGAGTCAAGGAAATATGCCATCAACAGGTCATAATAATCTTCCAGTAACCAAACCCCAAGACACAGATATCTGTGATTTACCCAAAAAAGAATTCAAAGAAACCTCAAAATAGAAATAGAGGGGATGGGAAGATGCAAGACTGGGGTAAAGGACTGAGAGGTACAAACTACCATGTATAAAATGGATAGACTACAAGGATGTGTTGTACAGCATAGGGAAATATAGCCATTATTCTGTAGTGACTTTAAATAGGTTATAATCTATAAAAATAGAGTTGCTATTTGTACACCTGAAACTAACATGCTGTTGTAAATAAAATATACTTCAATTCTTAAAAAAGAACCAATATTAGAATCATTGGAGTTCCAGAAGAAGAAAGGGAAAAGGAGACCGAAAACTTTCTTTTTAAGGTGGACTATTTTTTTTGATACAAGTTATTTTTTAATTGAAGTATAGTTAATTTGCAATGTTGTGTTAGTTTTAAGTGTACAGCACAGTGATTCAGTTATATATATATATGTGTATATATATACATACATGTATATATTCTTTTTCAGATTCTTTTCAGAAAGCTTATTTAGAGAAATAACAACCGAGAACTTCTCAAATTTGGGGAGAGGCTTGAACATCCAAGTTCATTAAACTAATACATCACTCATTATTTCAATTCAAAATAATCTCCTCCAAGAAACATTATAATGAAACTGTCAAAAATCAAATCAAAAAAAAAAAAAAAAAAAAAAAAAAAAAAAAAAAAAAAAAAAAAAAAAAAAAAAAAAAAAAAAAAAAAAAACAAAAAAAAAAAAAAAAAAAAAAAAAAAAAAAAAAAAAAGAATCCTAAAAGCAGCAACAGAAAAAAATATTGTAACCTACAAAGAAACCCCCATTACACTATCAGCAGAAACCCTACAGATCAGGAGAGAAGGGGTTGATATATTCGAAGTGTTGAAAGAACAAAAATTGCCAGCCAAAAATAATCTATACGGCAAAGTTATCCTTCAAAATGACAAATAAAAGCTGAGGGACTTCTTTGTCACTAGAACTGCCTTACAAGAAATGCTGAAAGGAGTTCTTCAAACTGAAATGAAAAGACACTAATTAGTAACATGAAAACATACAAAAATATGCAACACACTGGTAAGAGTAAATATATCGTCAGATTCAGAAAGCTCTAAATCTGGAATATGATAGTATGTTGACTATATTATAAAGGTTAAAATATTTTTAAAAAAAAACTATAGCTACTAAAATTTCTTAATGAATACACAATATAAAAAGAGGTAAATCATGATATTAAAAGCATAAAAGAGGGGAGTCAAAGAGTAGAGTTTCTACACACGATCAAAGTTAAGTTGCTATCAGCTTAAAATGGACTGTTATATCTGTCAAATGTTTTATGTAAGCCTCATGGTAACCACAAAGCAAAAACCTATAGTAAATTCACAAAAGTTAAAGAGAAGGGAATCAGAGGATAGCACCACAGACAACCACCATTTCACAAAGGTAGACAATGAGAGGAAAAAGAGGACAATGGAACCACAAAACAGCCAGAAAGCAATTAATAAGATGAACAGCAAAAGAAACAAGCAACAAACTGAAAAGGCAACCTACAGAATGGGAGAAAATATTTGCAAACTATATATTGGATAAGTGGTTAATATCATGATTTACCTCTTTTTATATT
>RJWK010041997.1:0-19348 GCA_004363435.1 Platanista minor
AAAAAAAAAAAAAAAAAAAAAAATGGATTAAAGACCTAAATGTAAGGCCAGACACTATAAAACTCTTAGAGGAAAACAGAGTCATAACACTCTATGACATAAATCACAGCAAGATCCTTTTTTGACCCACCTCCTAGAGAAATGGAAATAAAAACAAAAATAAACAAATGGGACCTAAGGAAACTTCAAAGCTTTTGCACAGCAAAGGAAACCATAAACAAGATGAAAAGACAGCCCTCAGAATGGGAGAAAATATTTGCAAATGAAGCAACTGACAAAGGATTAATCTCCAAAATTTACAAGCAACTCATGCAGCTCAATATCAAAAAAACAAACAACCCAATCCAAAAATGGGCAGAAGACCTAAATAGACATTTCTCCAAAGAAGATATACAGATTGCCGACAAACATCAACATCACTAATCATTAGAGAAATGCAAATTAAAACTACAATGAGGTATCATGTCACACTAGTCAGAATGGCCATCATCAAAAAATCTGTAAACAATAAATGCTGGAGGGGGTGTGGAGAAAAAGGAACCCTCTTGCACTGTTGATGGGAATGTAAATTGATACAGCCACTATGGAGAACAGTATGGAGGTTCCTTAAAAAACTAAAAATAGAACTACCATAAGACCCAGCAATCCCACTACTGGGCATATACCCTGAGAATATCATAATTCAAAAAGAGTCATATACCACAGTGTTCATTGCAGCTCTATTTACAATAGCCAGGATATGGAAGCAACCTAAGTGTCCATCGTCAGATGAATGGATAAAGAAGATGTGGCACATAAATACAATGGAATATTACTCAGCCATAAAAACAAATGAAATTGAGTTATTTGTAGTGAGGTGGATGGACTTAGAGACTGTCATACAGAGTGAAGTAAGTCAGAAGGAGAAATCAAATACCGTATGCTAACACATATATATGGAATCTAAAAAAAATGGTTCTGAAGAACCTAGGAGCAGGACAGGAATAAAGACGCAGACGTAGAGAATGGGCTTGAGGTCACGAGGAGGGGGACGGGTAAGCTGTGACGAAGTGAGAGAGTGGCATGGACATATATACACTACCAAATGTAAAATAGATAGCTGGTGGGAAGCAGCCACATGGCACAGGGAGATCAGCTCGGTGCTTTGTGACCACCTAGAGGGGTGGAATAAGGAGGACGGCAGGGAGATGCAAGAGGGAGGAGATATGGGTATATATGTATATGTATAGCTGATTCACTTTGTTATAAAGGAAAAACTAACACACCATTGTAAAGCAATTTTCCTCCAATAAAGATGTTAAAAAAATAAATAAATGTTTGTTGACAGATGAATGTATAAAGAAGATGTGGCACACATATACAATGGAATATTACTCATCCATAAAAAGAAATGTAATTGAGTTATTTGTAGTGAGATGGATGGGACCTAGAGTCTGTCATACAGAGTGAAGTAAGTCAGAAAGAGAAAACAAATACCATATGCTGATGCATATATATATGGAATCTAAAAAAAAAAAAAAAAAATGGTACTGATGAACCTAGGGGCAGGGCAGTAATTTTACGGTCTCAGTGTCAACGGGCCACTTTCCCCACCCAGTTAGTGTAGACATAGTTGCACACACACTCTCATACACACGAAAATGACACTTTAAGGATTGTTTAAACAAGGGGTAAATTGTATTGCTATATTTGTAATGTGTGTTTATGTGTATGTAAGTAGGCTTTCAAAAATATTCATACTTTAGAGAGTGGACGAGTGTTTACAAATTGCAATTGAAGATTAAGGATGAAATGAATATTTTTCTCACAAATGTTTTTCAAACATTTGTCTATTTTTTTAAAGGACAATATTAAAATCAGGGCAAAATAAATCTACTTTCACCAAAGGATGGAGATAAATTAAGAGCAATAAAAATGAGCCCCAAATTCTCTGTCCAAAACTGTGTCCTCCTAGTGTTCTTAATAAGTATCTAGTCACCAGTGGCAATAAAATATTTTGTAAATTGAAAGGTGGGGGAGGGGTTGCAAGAACTAGTTCAGTTTAGTAAAAAGACAAAACTGACATCCATTTATGTCAGTGAGATATGATGCGTCTAAGGTTCTTTCTTTTTATATATTGCTCACACCTAGAAAATTTATAAGTTGTTTAGAACTTTATAGCTAGGCACACCCAATACTTTCTGGTAAATATGTGTTTACGCTGATGGTGGAAATCATATAACATTAAAATATAGTACTTCTCCCTTTCCCATATTTCAGAAAATGAACAGACATGGAATTTTGAGACTGTGATGATTCCTTTAATAATGTTGTAGGAATCATGTAACTAAACATGTATCTATCTACGTGATGGGTTGCCTCAAAATTCAGTAACCTTTTTTCCTTAGAACATGAATTTTTCATGAAGTTTCATAGAGTATAATACATTTTAATTAGTGACTAGTTTTGGAAGACATGTATCTAGAAAAGTGTTTCTATTAAAAATAAATATTTTAAAATAAATAAATAAATAAATATTTTCTTCCCAAAGAATGGCGAGACCTGCTAAAAAAGAAATTAGCTATCAACTCATGAAAAAATACATAGGAACCATAAATTCATTTTACTAAGTGAAAGAAGCCAATTTGAAAAGGCATACTGTATAATTTCAACTATAAAATATTCTGGAAAAGGCAAAAGTGTGGAATCAGTAAAAAATGGTTGCCAGGAGTTGGAGGGTGGTAGAGAGATGAATAGGCAGAGCACAGAGGATTTTTAGAACAGTGAAAATACACTATCTGATACTATAATTATGGATACATGTCATTATATATTTGTCCAAACTCATAGAATGTACAATACCAAAATTGAATTGTAATGTGAACTATGTACTTTGGTAGATAATGTGTATCAAATGTAGGTTCATCAGTTGTAACCAATGTACCACTCTGGTGGGGGATGTTGATAATGGGAGAAGCTATGCATGTGTGGGGGTGAGAAATGGGAAATATCTGTACTTTCCTCTCAGTTTTGCTATGAACCTAAAACTGCTCTTAAAAATAAAGCCTTAATTAAAAAAAATAAGAATTTAAAGAATTAAAAATCTAAAATAATCCCCAACCAAACACAAACAAACAAGAAATATTTCTTGTTCCATATAACTACAAAAGATTATTCAATATATCGTGTTTTACAATAAGAGCAACCAGAAATCAGCTGAGAGAAATTAGAAAAGAATTGAGCCCAAATATGGGTTAATCGAGGTAGAGAAAAGAGAAATGAGAGATAAGACCAACTTTGTTTTTGTACCTCACTTTCAGCTTCCTTGAATTCCCCGCAGTTCTTGGAGAGACCAAGGCTTGTTAGAAAGCCTCCTTGAGAATACGGGCCTGAGTGGTCTAATTAGGAAGGGAAGACACGAGGTTGATAAAGGGAAGGCCAGAAGGAAGACAAGGAGGGCCACAAGAGCAATTTTCTTATGTTTTTATTGGAACAGTTTACACTGTTTCCTAAGTAGTGTTTTAATGGACGCACTTCCTTCAGGCTATGATTTTACAAAAGGACAACTTTAGCTTATAATTCAGTGTCTTTGGCCACAATGTTTAAAGGTACATTGTGTTTTGCTAATCTGTAAACTATTGAATCATATTATAGAGACTTGTGAAGTCCCCTTCTAGTGTTTCCCTTTCAGAAAAGGTCAAAACAAGAGGTTTCATCTTTTGCTACAGATTTACTAATATCATAAATAAATATATTTCAAAGTCATTATGAACTTCAAAATAAAGAAGCCCTAACTATTTCTAATAAAAATAAAATGGAGAGATCCATCAAAAAAAAATCAGAAGCTTTTCTCAAATAAGTGTTACATTTCCCTTCCTGCAGGAACCATTGCCAGAACACTTTAGAACTTAAAAGAATGGATACAGAATATTTTGCTTCCCTCCATCTCTCTCTGCACACACATGTGTGTGTGTGTTACTTCATTTAGAAATTAAACCACTAAATATGTTATATGGTGTGTGTTCATGGACAGCATTAAATTTCTTAAGCATAGGGATATTATAAACAATTATCACATTATTATATAGTATGGTTTGACACTTTCCCTAAAATATTGCTGTAGATGTCTTTGAGAAAAAAGTTTCCAGAAATATATAATGAGCCAGACTCTCCCTGTAACTGCTTTCTTTATTCAGTTTAGCTAGTTATTGCTCCAGTGTGCTAAATAGCTCCCTGGAGTACCAAAAGATCAGGAGGCGCAGCCAAAAAGTATGTAACTTAGTCTCAACTAACCATTGAGACTCCTTATGCACACGCACACATACAAAATCCACACAGGAAATAATTTTTGTGTTTGATAAATAAGATTAACTAGAATAAATATCTGTTTATAATCCAATTTATCCCAATATCCCAATTAAGATATTGTATAAAATATTCTGTGTTCTGTATGTCATTGCATAAGGTATGTCAAAGAAAAGCTAATTGTATCAATAATAGAAATACGATAAAGGCAAGAGTTAGATGAATTCACAGACTGTGCAAGCTAAGGCATAAATAACTACTTGCTAGAATATAGAGTACAGACATGGAAGTAAGTCTAGATAGTTGAATTATACACTGCAAGAAGAGGCAGATTCCTGTACAAATGTTAAGGATTTTGGCTTTATGCTAAAGACAACATGACAATATTGATAAAATTAGCATGAGAGCGATAAACTTAGATCTAAGTTAAAAAATTACTCTGCACATGATTTCAGTAAAGATTAAAGAAAAGAAAGTTTGAAAGAAAGGAGCACTTGAGGTCAGAGAAGATGAGCGATTACACTACTTTTAGCAGAAAAGCAATAGGGATTCATTATTGATTAGATAGGAGGAGAGAGTGAGACATCAAGGCTAGATCACAACTTTTTGGCCTATACGTATTATGTGTGCGTGTATATATATATATAAATATATTTATATAATATGTATATGTATATATATAAAAAAAGAATTCAACTTGGTTAAAAGTAGGTTGAAAACAAAGAAATTTGAGTGTATATTTCTGTTAGTAAGAAATCTAAATAGAAAGTCTTTGTTTTTTCCTTTTTGCCCTTATGTAAACTCCTTAGCAGCTGTGTCCCTTGTACTTGGACATGTCTAATCTTGAAACAGTGTCTCTACCCTCTGCCACCACTCTCCCCTCTCATTCTCACTACTCCCCCACCAATTCTCCTACTCACTCCTACTTATTCTCACTTTCATGGTCTAGGCAAGCACACATGTCATAGAGAACCACACCTCCCACACAAGATGGCCCTTGCCCTTGAAATCATTATCATGCAACATTGCTTTGTTCCCCATGGTCATTCGTTCATTCAGCAATTGTCTATTGACTGTTACTTGTCCCAGACACAGTATTAGGAACTAGAGTAAAGCACTTAATGAAACAGACAAACTTCTAGCCCTGATTGTGATTATATTCTGCAGGAAGGAGATAAACAAAATGTCATAATGAAGCAAAATATATAATATGTTGTATTTAATATTAAGGAAAGTTATAATACAGGGAAGAGAGATAAGAATTTTGGGTGTGTTGTTGTTTAATTTTACATAAGATGGTTAGGGAATGTCTCACTAAGAAGGTGACATGTAAATAAAACATACAGGAGATGAAACAACAAACATGTTCTCTCATCAGAGAGAGAGGCTGAGGACATAGCAGTTCATTTTGTTAAAGGGTTTGTTAAAGGAGGATGCTACTACTGGGTACCAACATCTGTATTACATCTATTGCTATCAGATAAATTAACTCAAAATTTAATGTCATAAAACAGCAATAAATGTTTATTATTGTTCATAGTTTCTGTGGGTTAATGATTAGGAAGAAACTTCACTAGTCAGTGTGTCTCAGGTTCTATCATGAGGTTGCAGATATCAGCTGGGCTGCAGTTATCTGAAGGCCTGACAGGGACTGGAATCTCTGATTGCAAGATGTCCAACACACACAGCGAGGAGCTGGTTACTAGTAGGAGATCTCAGGTTTTCTCCATGTGGACCTCTCCACAGGATATCTTAAGTATATTCCTGACATGGCAACTGGCTTCCCTGTGAATGAGCAAGCTAAGAAAGAGACAAGCAGTTCATTTTTGACCTAGTCTCAGAAGTCATATAGCATCATTTATGACACATTTATTCTTTTTATTAAAAGCAAGTAACTAAGGGCTTCCCTGGTGGGGCAGTGGTTGAGAGTCCGCCTGCCGATGCAGGGGACAAGGGTTCGTGCCCCAGTCCGGGAAGATCCCACATGCTATGGAGCGGCTGGGCCTGTGAGCCATGGGCGCTGAGCCTGTGCATCCGGAGCCTGTGCTCCACAACAGGAGAGGCCACAACAGTGAGAGGACCGCGTACCGCAAAAAAAAAAAAAAAAAGCAAGTTAACTAAGTCCAAGCCACATTTAATTGGAGAGGATATAACCTCCAGGGTCCACCCTTTAAAGTGAGGAGTGTCAAAGACTCCCAGCTATATTTTAAAACCACTGTAATGAGAGAATAGCAGGTACAAAGTCTCATGAGCAGAGGAATTAAAGCAAAGTCTCCTCACTAGCAAATTAAAACTAACAATCATGAGGCTGGGTAGGCTGATGAGATTATTTTTCAGAGAGGATGACAAATCTCTATTTGAAAACGGTCTCCAGCTCCATTTGGAAAACCTAGCAATTGTGGGAAATCAAATGAATAGTTTTGTTGATGCTCTGCTACTGTAAGAGTATGCATTAGTAAACTGCAGAGTGGTTAAAGATATTTTAATATGAATTTTACGCCCTAATGTCTTATTTTCCTCATTGCTGCAGCTTTTTACCTGACCCATGGAGCCCATATCAGAGATGTTATATCTTAAACACAAGACACTTTAATGTTACTGCAATTTTACAGAACTTTTATGTAGCTTTGGCTGCAATTGAAATTGCCTTATCATAAGCATTAGTATATCTATACATAATACCGAGATTTGGGGCAAATAATGCATAAAGTCAAAGAAGCAGCATATCAGAAAAGAAGCTTTCAGGGAAGTAAGAGGATAAGTAAAATAGGTGAGGGAGTGACCACCTGGATGGGTGGGATAGGGAGGGTGGGAGGGAAGGAGACGCAACAGGGAGGAGATATGGGAACATATGTATATGTATAACTGATTCACTTTGTTATAAAGCAGAAACTAACACACCATTGTAAAAAAAAAAAATAGGTGAGGGAGATTAAGAGGTAATCTCCAGATATAAAGTGAATTGGTGATGGGTTTGAAATGTACAGCATGGGGAATATAGTCAATAATATTATATGGTGACAGATGGTAACTAGACTTATTGTGGTGATCATTTTGTAATGTATAGAAATTTCAAAACACTATGTTGTGCACCTGGAACTAACATAGTGTTGTAAGCCAATTATACTTCAATAAAATTAATTAATTAATTTAAAAAAAAAGAAACTTTCAACTGATAAGTGATTTGATTATTTTCCAAAGAGCAAAACGTATCCCAATGACTGGAAAAAGGATGCTAGTAAAGTTTTGACCAACCAGAAATGGACATGTATCCCTGTATTGCAATGGTCAATAATCCCTCATGCTTTCAGTTACATATGTACCTCAAGGAACAGAAATGATCTTTAACCTAATGTCACATCTTAAAATGTAGGCCCATGGCCTTTTCCAATAAAATAAGGCCAGTTACTTAGAATATGCTTTTGCAACTTCTATTTAGCTCTTGGTCTTAATTTACCAGGTCACATGTATATCCTATACTCTTGGTTCACATTAATATTCTCTTCATTAGAAGTCTGTAACTTAAGGAAACCTATATTCCCTTTTAAAAACTTGTTAGTGTTGCACAAAAGCTCTATAGAAGTAGTACATATATGATCATTTTAATGTCTTGACACTTTCTTTTGTGATCAATTTCCATGAAAACAAGTCTAATTTCTTATTGAATTTTGCCTCATGTTGAACTCACACATATTTTTTTGACTTGACTTTGGTTAAAAGTTAGAAATATTTTTTGCTGCTGTTACATGTTTCACATTCTTTATAAGGAGAGGGATCCATATGGTTAAAATAACAAAAATTTGAAAAAATATTGTGGTGTTGATAAAAATCAAAAACAAGTTCTAGAGTTTTTTAGTATGTATAAAGCCAAACGGCCAGTTTCATGTTCAAAATATGTTTCCCCATATACATGTCCCTGTGTTTGCATTTGTTTTTGTGAGTTTTGTGTGTGTGTTCATTGTTATATTTGACAATAAAAATTACCCTCCGGATAACTTGACAATAATGGAAAGTTTTTATGGAGGCCCAACCTATACCTATGTTTTCATCTTCTACCGGGTCCCAGTGGACTAGGTGACTCTTTAATTGTTCAAGGTATGTCAACTATGCCATCTGGATTGTATTTCTTTTCATCTTACACCAAACAATCCAGAAATGAAAAGTTGCTCTTTCAAGCTTTCATCTCCCTTACAACTTTAAGCTCCTTGAGGGAAAGGCCCTATATTTCATCCCTGTTTTCTTAGAATCCAACAGTGTGCGTGTGAGTAGATGCTTAATACATGTTTGATAAATGGATTTATGCACCAAAGAGAGGAAAGGATATAAAATTGCAGAGAATGTTAAGAATCTTGTAAGTTTTCCATCGTTTGCATTAACCTCAATTTGTACTCATAAACTATTTTTCATGGTAAGTTGACAGTTTTGATTAATGGTTAGTGTAGCATTGTGATTGCATGGAAGTACTTTTAGAATTATACACAATCAAGTTTAGATTCTAGATCTGCCAGAGAACTTGGAGACAAGCTATTGAAAGTCTATAAACATCGTTTTCTTCACCAATAAAATGGAAATAATTATCATCATAAAAATAAATATGTTAATAAATGTGAAGCCCTTGAGCACATGGCCAGGCACTTAGGAAATGTTTTATTCCAGGCAGACTGTTATTTCTACTACTAAATTCACTAGCACACATGTGCCCATAAAATTAAAGGTTAAAAAAATAAAAAGAGCATATCCAATATTCACTCCACATTTTTTTCCTGTGGTGGCTTACATTTTCATTCAAAGTCTGAGCACAAAAGTTAATATTCACAGAAAGAAGACTTATCAGCAGTCTGGTGTTTGACATATAGATATTTTAACTGTGGTGAATATCTGCAATTTATTTCAATTGCTGCATGTTTGAAATTAAATACATTTGGAATTAAGTTTTCCAGCCTCAAGCCAGCATCAGTTGCTAATTAGTTTCATTTATTTATTTAGATAGAATCAATTCCTAAAAAGTGTAATTGAAATCCAACACACAGATAGCTTCTTTTCTATTAAAGAAAGGTGGACCATGTGTCTTCTTTATCTCAGATGCCTTAAGAGTAAAAAATTGACAGCAAGAAGTCTGCCTTAGGATGAGGCAAATGAGTAATGTGAGAGCAAGAGCATGTGGATAAAAGCTTCAGAGCTTTTGACACTACCTAAATATGGAAACTAGACATTTAGCTTTATACCAAGCATTTAATATTCTCATACAACACATTTCACCTGAGAAAGAGGAAATTCAGAATCTAGAGCATTGGTTTTCAATCTTATATTGGAATCATCTAGGAAACTTTAAAAATTACTGATGCTTATGTCCCATCTCCAGAGATTTTTATTTAGTTCACATGAGGTGTGGCCTGGCACTGGGATTTTTATAAGCTGCCTCGGTGATTCTCACATGCATGAAAATTTCAGAAAGAGGAGTGAGATACAGTTCAAGTAAATACTGCAAAACTTCTGCTCCAATATCTGATTAGGAATAAGAAAAGAAATTGCAGAGTAAGATGATTCCCAAGTCAATAGCTAACCATACTTTACATATTACGTTCCCTGAGCCAGTTTCAAAACACATATAACTTGACAACTTTCATAAAGTTGTAAGTTGTTCAAATAGCTTATTTACCTCAGATTTTTCTTTTCCAAAATTAACTTATTTCCAAAATATATTAGTTTCCAGTGTTACTAAGATTTGGGAAATTTAAAGACACTATTTCCCTGCCATAAGATGTGGGCACCAGGGAAGAACTTATGTTTTTTGAATCGTAACTTCATCTTTAGAGCAAAACAGTATAGCCAATCTAACTTTCAAGTATAAAAATTCTAATATTCTTGACAATATGGTTTAAAGTGGATTTGAGGCAGGAGGTAGATGGGCCTCCCCCAGGGTAAAGCAATTGGAGATTCATTCCCTGTGGACTGTTACTCCAAGATGAGAATAGCAGGACAATTGAGAGAGGAGGCTGGGCCCTGCCCAGATAGATGATAAGAGACCACATATTTCTCATTCTTGAAGTCAGGAGACCTCCCTGAATACACATGCACAGAAAGGCTCCTTGTAGGTCAAAAAGTGAGGGGGCGCTACAAGGAGTGAGGGGGCATCACCCCATAGAAGTGATGCCAGCTACCCATAGGCCTCTTAGGTGGAATCCATCTTGGCTAAGAGATGCATGCGCATACATGGGAGGATCCTGAGATATATGAAATACGGACTCTGAACTAGGCAAATCAAAATGATTGGCCAAAGAAACCCAGAAGAAATGCCCCATATAAGTGATTTAAACTACCACGAGGGTGGGACTCTCTGAGTTCTCCTGTGTGTCTATCCACATGTACTCTACTCTTTTTTTTCCTATTAAACACTTGTTTCACTACTTTCCGTCTTTGTGGGAATTCTTTTCTGCAAAGCTGAAGGGCCAGGGCCTTGTCACTGACCGCTGGTCTAGTGGTTAGGATTTGGTGCTCTCAGTGCTGCAACCCGACCTCAGTCTCTGGCCGGAAACCGAAACCCTGCTTCAAGCTGCTGCAGGCTAAGGCCACCCAAGATCAGATATATTTATATTTCTTTCCTGATACCAGGGAAAAAAAAAACAATGTCTATTTTATATGTGATATTCATGGTTAAAAATTCTGAATATATGAGAAACCATTGCAATTCTTGTTCTCCACACACCTAAGTCCTACGTTCAAGTCTATTAAAAAGCAATGAGGTGATGTATAGTGTGCCCTCAAAGCTTTCAGATTGAATAATATCCAGTTTTTCTGGTGTTCAACACACTGCCTACTGATAATGATAATGATGAATTCCCATGCAGACTTCTTCAGATATTAGGAAAGTGGTTTCCTTTAACTCATATTAGATACTCAAGTTTTACATCAGTTAGCTGTCTTTGAAAAATATCCCTTAAGAGCCAAAAATATTATTTCACTTAAACAACTGTAGTTATTTTGCAAACAACACACCATGTCCAGGAAGTACAAAGTGAAATAAATGAATGAGCTCCTTGAAGGTCTGGGCTTTATGTTAGGCAGCGAAATACTAACATGACGTAAATTAGAGCCATATCTCAATTTTATGTGCACCTGATTTTGTATCCACAGTAAATTCTTTGAAAAATTTCTATCCACACTACCAGCAAAAATACTCCAGACTGAGAGCTTGCCATAAAGTGAGAGTCTTTGGGAAGTTGAGTAAAGATGTGATGAATAAAATAAGTTGTGTCTAGTACAATGACAGCATATAATAAAGATTGCAAAATAATAATTGTAATCAGTGTATCAAACAACTAGTCGTTCAGGTTCGTTATTTTCCTCAGGGAGGTATAAGCCACACAGAGATCCAATATGACTGCCAATCTTATAATTTATTTTTGTCCTTTCTTTTCCATTCCCACTGAAGTGACCTTGATTAAGATTCTTAACACTTTCACACTCAAAATAGTACCATAAAGATCTAATTACTCATCCTGTCTCTCTATTCACATTCATCTTGTATGCTGCTGTCAGATTTTAAAGCATATGACATTATTCATCCCATTTATTTACCTAAAAATATGTTGACTGAATATTTACTAAGTCTCAGGCACTATGTGAAACACACAGGTACATTGGTGAAAAAAAAAAAAGCAATTCTGTTACTTTTAATGTTCTAACAGTCCCAACATGAAAATCTGATTTTAAAACACATAATTAATCAATCAATTAATTTCTAAGCTCTGCTACTTACTGTTTATTAGATCTATTTATTTGAATATTGCCCATGAGGAGATATAAACTAGAATACTTTTCCAATAGTATTAATTAGAGGATTAAACAGATAGTGAAAATTGCTTGTGATGTAGAAGTGCTCAAAAGATTTCAGTTGACTTCTGGGTAAATCTTCAGGTATAATCAGAGGTTGTAGTATTTTTTTAACTTATTTCTTAATAGAACTGATATATGAATTTATTGTGAACCACTATATAGGTGATAAAATAATCGTTTTGTCTTTAGTATTTTTTCTTAAGCGTTTAAGGAAAAGAATCACTTTTTAAAACCCAGACTATTTCGGTCATAACCAGAGCAAAAGTCAAAGTGTAAAAGAATGAAGACATCTTTTTTTAAAGACCGTGTGTGTTTTTCAAGGTCCTAGGCAAGGTTTAAGAAAGAATACCATTTTATTATTGATCTAAACAAATCTTTAAAAAGAGACACAAAGTAAACCCAAAAGGATAAGTCCAACAATAAGAGAGCCTCAGGAAGCAATTGGCAGATGTTTCAGTGCAGCGGAATCTATATTTGCTCATTAAATGTCAGCTCATTTCCATGAACTCCAAAATAGCTAATAAGGCATATGGATTTACTTATTAAATTTGCCCACAAATATACCAAACCTGGTCCTTGAATACATATAAAGCATTATGAAAAATAAAATCCAAAATAAGATATATAGATAGATTTTTCCTTTGTTGGGAGCTTTCAATAGAGTGAGAAATCTTACTGAGAAAGGGAATTAGGGTAATGGGTCTCTATTGTGAAAGATCACAGAAAGCCACAAAATAATGTTGAATGAAGAAGCTTTTATGGGGGATAAGTTAGACATCAGGAATATGATGAGGCCTATATGCATTGTCTTCTGTGTTCCTGAATTAAATTATTAAGGGAATGATGGTATGGAAGAATAGTGAACAGAGATCAGGTTATTTATTCAGACTGTTCATGGACACACTTGAAGTAAATAGTGTGAGTTTCAGTTTATAAAGGTTCAAGACAGGAAAAAAAAAATAAAGCAACACTTTGGGGATCACTAGATGGGCACAGTGATAGTCAAGCTAACAGAAAATACATGATTATGACCATACAGCAGATGGTGGGTTTGGTTGCATTTGTAAAGCTGAAAATACCAAATGTTAAATTAGCAAGGATGTGGAGCAAATGAAATTCTTATATATTGGTGTTGAGAAAGAAAATAGGTACAGTTATTTTGGAAAGCTTTCAAATTCTTCTGTAAGAACATAAAGAATTAACTATGTTATAAGATCCAGTAATTCCTCTCCTAGGTATATATCCAATAGAAATGAATACCAGTGAATTTCAAGGACATGCACAAAATGTTCAGAGCATTACTAATGTATCGATATTTATTTTATGTTATTTTTGGTCAGTGAACTGTTTGCTAGTTTAATGCAGATTGTTATGGTTACCTTTATTTCCTTCTTTCCCACTAATATGTCAGATTCTATGTAGATATATATCTATATTATAATTTTCATATAAACATATATACTAATATACCACTATATATTGTAATATATGTTATAGTATACAATATATATTTTTGTATGCAGTTGAGTACAATATATGTTATAAATATAATATATAAATAACATATGCATATATCAATTTATTTGCCAATTCTCCTCTTAGTGAGTTTTTAGGTTATTTTCAGGTTTTTGCAGTTATAATGGAATAAAGTATATTCATGTACAAGACAGTTTGTAAAATTATTAGGTGTTATGGTCTGCACATCTTCAACTTTACAGATATTGCCATATTACTCTCCAAAGTGTTTGTGCCAGTATTCATGCAACCATTTTATAGATCTTCCTGATTTAAAATTTATTACAGTTTAGTGAAAGTTGTGTGTAATAGTGTTTTTTCTTTCCTTGCCAGGATCACTAGAGAGATTTGAAATCTCTTGATGTTTTCTTGTTGTTATTGTTTGAATTTTCTCTTCTGTGATTTGCTTATGCATGTTTTGCCCAAATTTTTGTTGGATTCTTTTTTTAATCTGTATATTTGATCAGTTTATATATTCCCAATATTGATTCATTTCTATCATATGTATTGTAAATATATTCATGTTGAGTCACAGTTTGTCTTATACTTTTAACATGTCTTTAGTGGCAAACTTTTATATCATTATCATTTTAAAATTATCAACTTGATTATCAGAGCTGCTTTGTTGCAAAAAGACAGGTAGAACTATTTACAGCTTTCTATGTGAATTACATAGTTCATTTAGAACTTTATTATTGTTTTACAGTTCTCTCTACAAAGGGTGTGCATATTTTTCATTGGATTTATTACTTTATATTTGTATTGTTTGTATAGATAGTATCTTAATATTTGATAACTTTGCTGTAATATAGGTATGTATCTTTTATTTTTTATTGCTCATGTAACTACTAGCCACCTTACTAAACTCTTTTTAATTCTAATAATGGATCTGAAGGACCAGTTGGGTCTTTTTCTATGGAGTTGTCATACAATGTTACCTATAAGTAAAATATAACAGAGAATAGTCTATCCATTTGAATGAATTCCAAAAATACATCATTAAGGAAAATAGCACATTTCAAGAAAATAGATATAATGTGGTGCCACTATATAATGTTTTATAACATACAAAACAATAATCTGTGGAAAATCTGCATCAAGGACATTAAAAAAGATACATATACTTTCAACTCCTTATAATTTGTATTGCTTGAACTTGTCTTACTTGATGATTAGATGAACACAGACATTTCTCATTCTTTGATTTTAACAAAATACCTCTAATATTTTACCATTGATTTTAATGTTTGTTGCAGATTTTTATAGGTATCTCTTACCATATTAAGAATGTTCTTTTCTATTACTAGTTTGGTAAGTACTTATAATATGAATGTAAGTTGAGTTTTATCAAAGACTATTATAGTTTCTGTTAAGATGATCATGTGGTGTATTTTTTTATAATGTAGTATTGTATGAATTATTTTAATATAACTTGCAAAATGAAGCCATAATTGTATTCTAAGATAACATCACCTTGATCCTTTTCAAAATGCATGGGTATTTTGATCAAAATTTTATGTTTGGAATGATCGTATCTATGTTCCTAAGTGATGTTGGCTTGCGATATTAATTTTTATACTGCCCTAGTTTGTTTTGGATATCAAGGTTATATGGGCCTCAGAAAATGAACTCCCCATTTTATATTATTTAGAAAGATTTGGGTAGGACTGAAATTCTATTTTCCATGAAAGTTTGGCAGAAATCATCTGTGAAATGATACAGGCTTGACAGAACAATTTGTGGTTGGATTTTTAAGTACTACCAAGATAATTTTTTTAAATGGCTATTAATTTATTCTGATTTTATATTTCTTTTGTGTCAGCTTGATAGATTTTAGTTTTTAAAAAATCTACTTCATCTTATTTTGCCAATTTATTGGCATAACATTATTCGAAGTATATGCATAATTATTTTAATATTGGAACTAAAAGTTACATTTTCCATTTTTATCTTAATGTTATGTATTTGTACCTTCTGTTTTTTTCTTGATTAACTTCAGCAGTGGTTCATCTATTTTACTAATTGTTTTACAAGTAAACCTCAGAAAGTTCTCTACTGTTTTTGTTTTCCTAATTTTAAACTGTAATACTAACTGTAGTCTACATGTTGTGGTTTATTAAATGAATTAATAAAAATAAAAGTGGTACCTGGCAGATAGTAACAGCTTTATAAATGCTAGTTACTATTACTGTTATTATTTTTAGTATTGTTATTCAATATATTATTGAATAACATTATCACTCACATATTACTTTAGGCTTTTATCTTTATCATTCTTTGTATTTAAAAAAAAATTTAATCTATTTTTATTGCTCATTTATCATCTTAATTTTGGGGCTTTGATCTTATAATAGAAATATATAACTATACACTTACCATTACTTGTCAAATAAGCTTCATCTCACTAGTTTGTTAGATACCATTTTCATTTTTGTATAGCTCTGAATATTTTATTATTTCAAGTATGATTTTCTTTGAATTTAGGTTTATGTGAGGTATTTTAAAAATTTCCAAATTTTAGCTTTTTCTTTTAATTTTCATAATAATTTTATACTTTTTAAATCAATAATCCCAATAACTGCTCTCACCAGCAGTCAGGTTTCTCTGAGGAATATTCCTAGCCTTGTTTGAGGATATATTCCTCTGGAAAGGTTTTGTATCACTTCTGCCCGAGTCCCTAGATTACCAACAATTTATGACCATTTTAGTTTCAGTTCTCAGCTTGAATCATCACAAATAGTGTAAATTCATTCTCAAGACCTCGTTGAGGAGATTATTAAAAAAAAAAAAAACGGAAAGATTTTTATAATCTCCCTTTGCTGGGGGAAAGACTTTATTTTAAATTTTATTCTTGTTTCTGTTAATTTTTATTGGAGTACAGTTGATTTACAGTGTTGTGTTATTTTCTGCTGTACAACAAAGTGAATCAGTTAAAGGTTTATATATATCCACTCTTTTTTAGACTTCCTTCCCATTTAGGTCACCACAGAGCATTGAGTAGAGAGTTCCCTGTGCTATACAGTAGGTTCTCATTAGTTATCTATTTTATACATAGTATTGTATATGTCAATCCCAATCTCCCAATTCTGCCACCCTTACCCTCTTGATAACATTAAGTTTGTTCTCTACATCTGTGACTCTATTTCTGCTTTGCAAATATGAATTTAAATTTTATTCTTTAGTTTGCTTTTCACTGAGTATGGAGCTTCCATGATCTTGGCTTTACTTGGGAGCTGCAGCTCAGCCTTCCTCCTAGCTCAGGCCAGAATTCTGACTCAAAACAGACAGTAAACCCATGGCTCTATAGTTTCTTCATTTCCTGGAATAAGTGGAAGTCCTTGGACAACTACAGAATCAACCCTTTAGAACCAAATTAGCATTCTGGGTTCCATTTCCATCTCCCTCTTTTATTTTGATGGGATTAGTGCCCTTATAATAGAGGCTCAAGAGAAGTCCGTTGCCCTTTTAGCCATGTAAGACACTGGTGGTCAATAAGAAGCTGGCCCTTACCATACTTGTGCCATGACTTTGGATTTCCCAGCCTCCAGAACTGAGAAAAATGAATGCTTGTTCTTCAAGCCACTAAGCTTGTGGTACTTCGGTTATAGCAGTCCAAATGGACTAAGACAGTCCTTGTGTACTTCCCTTACTTTTTTGTGAATATAGCTATGTTCTTAAAAGTCTATTGGTTATATTTTACCCATTTTCATAGGGTTAAATTTTACCTGGGGGATATTTCAGAGTATTCACTATCCATTAAGAGAAGTGAAAGACATTGCATGGTTCATGATGCACAGATATTTCTGAAAATCCAGTTTCTGACCTTATATCCTCATTCATTTTAACCTCAATTCTCAGGAGCATCACAGATGTAACTCCTCCCACCTTTATATACTGGCCATCTATCTTGGCTTTTATTTTGACTTCTTTCTATTCTCTTCAATTTCCTAGTGATTTCAGCTTGACAAGCTGGGCACCATGTCTTAAAGAGCCCCTTCTCTGTTTCCTCCATAGTGTCTACCTAGCATGATGTCTTAACTAAAGTTTAACTCTCAAGACATCTTAATTGAAAATTATACCCACGGGTTCAGCTGAAATAAGACAATGTGTATTATTATAAAAGGTTATTAGGTGAATTAGATTAAGTATTTTTAATATAACTAGAGTGTGTACATTCACAGTACCAAAATTAGACCCTATGTGTCATATGGGGACCATTTTCTCTTTCGATTAATCCTCTATTTGTGATATTACTTTCTATTCATATTCTACATTTCTTAACTACTTTTTTTTTTTTTTGCGGTACGCGGGCCTCTCACTGCTGTGGCCTCTCCCCCTGCGGGGCACAGGCTCTGGACGCGCAGGCTCAGTGGCCATGGCTCACGGGCCCAGCCGCTCTGCGGCATGTGGGATCCTCCCGGACCGGGGCACGAACCCGTGTCCCCTGCATTGGCAGGCGGACTCTCAACCACTGCGCCACCAGGGAAGCCCCTTAACTGCTTTTTGAGTTACGTTGCTGTCTTAGTCCGTTCAGTCTGCTTATAAAAAAACTACCAAGACTGGGTGGCATATAAAACCAGAAATCTTTTTCTCATGGCCTGGGAGGCTGGGAAGTCCAAGATTAAGGTGTTGGAAAAAGGGGTGAGGGAGCTGTCTGGGGTCTCTTTTATAAGGATGCTAATCCCATTTATGTGGGCTGCGCCCTCATGACCAAATCACCTCCCAAAGGTTTCACTACAAATAACATCACACTGGGCATTAAGTTTCAACATACGAATTTTGGTAGAACACAAACATTCAGTCTATAGTAAGGGCAATATCACTAGCTCTCTTCAAGTTTAAACATTAATAATGTTGTTAAGTGACTAGAAGGTACCACATGGTTTTAAAGAATTTTTTTTTAATGCACACTCTGGTTGGGGAAGGGACATTTTGAGTTAAATGAAGAGACATTGGAAATAGCAAACAAATAACCACTGTTATTTTTCACAAATGTGCTGGGCTGACAGGTTGCTTAATATAAACAGAATAATGCATGTCTTGACATTTTCAAATTGTCTGGGAACTTTTAGAACTGAATACTTCATCATGCCTTTAGTTCTTCAGTGTTCTTTTCAGAAAATTATTCCTGCCTGAAATAAATGTATGACATTAGATTTTCTCCTAAGAAGACCACAAACAAATCTACCTTTTAAAGAAGCATTTCCAATGTTCAAATCAGATAGAAATTTCAGGCAGACCTGCAAATATACATTTATACTTATACCAATTTAACTTTCATATGTATCAGATAATTGCTTTGATAAGGTGGGAAGGAAGGTTAACTAAATTTTGGAGGGGTTGGCAAAACGTTTTATTTCTAACAACCTCCTTGCTCCTTTCTGATGTTCAGTTTCACAAAAGCACATGCATCAAATATACAGAGGAGCCCTACCTTAGGAAACCAAATAAATTTGCTTACTTAAAAAAAAAGAAAAAAAGAAAAACAATTTTTAAAAGCCTGAATAGTGTTTCGTTTAATATTTTAGGAAAGTATTCAACATAGGCACAATTATCAATGAATATAGGAATTAAAATTGAGTAATTAAACACACACACACAAAATCATTTAAAAATAATCATTTGTTTCATTCCATCTGATAGTCTCTGATGGCTTCATCCATAGCATCTGCAACAATTAGAGGTTTAATTTCTCACCAGTTCAGTTACATTA
>RJWK010041998.1:0-19345 GCA_004363435.1 Platanista minor
CGGAGTCCGGGGACGCCTGATGCGGGACTGGGGCCTGGGTCCCCTAGGGATGAGGATACACTGATCCTCCGCGTCGGCTCGAGGGGCTCTGGCTGTCGGAAAGCCTGTCTTTTTCCGTGTCAGCCAGCCGAATTCATCACTGCTAGGCTTTACTAGCGCTGCTTATCGCTAGACAAAAATGTAGGCGACTTGGTTGTTGTTTCAAAAGACGCCCGGCGTGGGACCGTGAATATAAGTAATTTGGTTCTTTCAGAGTTCTCCATACACGTGACAGAGGATACTATTTTCATAGTGCACTTTCTAGCTTGAGCCTACTTAGAAGATGTGTGGAGAACCTTTAGAACCGGCATTGGGCCCTGGACCGGGAAGTTGGCGGTGGAGGCTGGGCAGCGCCTTCCTGTTCCTTCATGGTTCTCTAGGCGGTCGCAGAAGCGGTTGGTGAGCAGGATTTCAGAGGAAGCTGCCTATCCCAGGGCCCAGCTGAGGAGCGTATTCAGGCTAATCTCTTTTAACAGTTTCACGTGAGATTCAGATGGCTTCCGAAGCACTGGTGTAATTGGCCTGGATTCGGCAGAACAGGCTGTCAGTGGCGCTTAGGTGTCTGGCGTTGGAATTCTAAGCATAGAGTGTCTTTTCTCAAAGATGTATTTTTTCTTTTTTTAAATATTTTTACTATATTTAGGACAGGAAATATAGAAACGGTACAATAAATAGAAACTAATGCCAAGGAGACTTTTTCCAAAGAAAATAGGAATTTTAGGGAAATTATATGCAATCGGCTTCAGATTTAATTTGCTTTTAAAGAATGCTAAATGATGTTGAAGGCCCCTTCCTGCCCAAGTGACTTCTTATTTTTGAGAAAAAAAATTAGGAGTTCATCATTTCAAAGATAAGATTTCTGGAAAGTGGGAAAGTGTTTTTGGTAGGAGGAGGGAGATTCTATAGAATTGGTTTTTCTCGTTTTGTTTTTGATTACATAAAAGGTAGACTTATCTTCCTGCCGACTAAGGGAAACGAAACTGCCAGCTCCTCCTCCTGTCTTTGAATTGATAGACCATGACTACTGACCAGTGGCCAAGATAGTAACCTGAGAGGTAGACTCCATCCTTTCTTATCCTTTCATCCAATATATTCATAAGTCTAGCTGAGTTTACCAGGTAAAGATTGTAGGCTTTTTATCCTTTCTGCATTCCTGTGGTTCAGTTCCTTAGCATTTTTGACCTAGATTTTGACTGTCTCTTGAGACCCTTGCTTAATTCATCATCAGGCTGCTCTCCACAGTATTGATTAGTGTAATCTAACATGTAAATATATATGATCATTACTGCTGTCCTTAAATATTCTCATTGGCTCTCTTTGGCTTATAGGATAAAAAAATAACCTGGTAGGTTGAAGCATTAAAGCATAGTGATTAGGTGAGCATGCTTGGAATCCCAGTTCCCACTTTTTATTACCTGTATAACTTTGGGCAAGTTATATAACTTCTCCAAATTAATGATAGTGTTTACCTCAGAGAATTGTGAGGGTTGCTACAGCCTGGCACCTAGTAAGTCCTCAATAAATATTAGCTGTTATTTTATTATTTCTCAATATTTTAAGCATGAATGATTGGTCAGAATGTATAGGTGATCCTTGTCTGATAAAAAGCATTCAGTTCTCTCCCATTTACTAATCTATACAGGAACTAGACCCCAACCTAAAAATTAAAGTTGGGGCTTCCCTGATGGTGCAGTGGTTGAGAGTCCGCCTGCCGATTCAGGGGACACGGGTTCGTGCCCCGGTCCGGGAGGATCCCACGTGCTGCGGCCTGCGCGTCCGGAGCCTGTGCTCCGCAACGGGAGAGGCCACAACAGTGAGAGGCCCGCATACCGCAAAAAAAAAATTAAAGTTGCTGATTTTATGTGCTTAGAACAGGAATTTTTGAGGAATGTGTACTCAAAGAAACTGAGACAGTTTATTCCCTGATAAATAAGCTTTCCCTGTGAATCTTGATGCTAATTTAGGCACAAATAGATTCCTGTCCAGTCTTTCCTTACCTCTTAGAGTGTGTCTAGTCAGTATTGATAAATTGCAGTGAATTCTGACAGATTTGGTGCTTGCTCTACTTAGATGACTAGCATGGGTAGGTAGCAGGGTTCAGCCACTGGTGCTTTTTGTAATGTGTGTTGCCTGGGAAAGCAGTGAATGTCTTTAATCATATATGTTCTTGTCATATGCCAGTACCCCCAAATTATGCATCTTTCCTGTTTGCAGTGTCTTTCTAGTATTGCTTCCAGGTGCTACATTCTTTGGCCTCCAAGACTTGACTTCATTTTAATGTGTTGGAATTTCTTTATGGCTTGATTCTAGTGTATTCATGGTTTCAGGTTCTTAGATGCTACTAATAATCACAAGCAAGACTGCCCACATACAGGGAATCGGCTGAAACTTTTTTCTACCTTGTTTGGCAAAGAGATGTATTGACCTGAATAATAGAAGGGAATCACATATTTATTCTAAGAGACCATTGCAATCTAGAAAAGGGAGTTGTGTGTAGTAAATAAGTTCTTGTTTTATTGTCCTTTCTTTGCTCTATCCCTTCCTGATTGTGCGTGTACATACACCATGAAATGTTGTGTCAGAATTATTTGCATCATCATTGAATGCATATCCTTTTGGAATCATTTACCTTTGAGCATCTGAAGAGAAGTAAGGATTTTCTGCAAAGAAAACACAACTGAGTTTAGCATACTGTGTATTTCAGAATGTTCATTGACTCCAAAAAGTCAGTACTTAGATACCAGTTAAGATCTCTGATGGAGAGCCTCTCAGGATCAATGCCATTCTGGTGACATTTGATGTGTTTTTAGTTGATTTTCCTCAGACCGTTTCAGAGGGGCTCCTGTAAAGACTAATTTTGATTTATAAGGACAAGACTATTATATATAGGCAAAATGGAAATAGTACTGAAGAGCAGCTTGCCACCCAAAAAAAGGCTAAAATGACTAGATATGTTTTGTTTGTAAAAAGGTGAAACAGGGGACTTCCCTGGCGGTCCAGTGGTTAAGACTCCATGCTTACACTGCAGCGGGGCACGGGTTCCATTCCTGGTCAGGGAACTAAGATCCCACATCCCACGGGTGGCACGGCCAAAAAAAAAAAAAAAAAAAAAAGTGAAAGCGGACCTAGAGAAATTTTAGGGGATTTTTTTTTTTTTTAATTAGCTTTCAATTCTTAACACTGTTAGGAATCAGTATGATTATTTTAGTAATAAAATAGTACTGGGACATTAGCACAGCCAAACTCTGTTAAGTAAATTATAGCAGATAAAAGGAGAAATGAAAAGCATTTGTGAGCAGTTGATCTATCACAATTTATAAAAGTAAATGCATTGTGCTTTCATAGCAGAAACATTTATATTTCATATTAAGAATTTGCAGCTCTCTAGTCAACTTTCAAGCCTGTATCAGAACACAGACGTTGTTGCTGCTATTGTATTGTTCTTAGGCCTAGTATAGGCAGGATTTTGTAAAACTTGCTTCTTAGGATATCTGAGCATCCTTTCCCACTGGTTTTCTTACTAGATAAAGTCTTTGAAGACAGGGACTACAGCTGTGTATCTTTTAATCTAAAATAGTCCTTTAATCTAAAATAGTCTAAAATGTATGTTAGAGAAGTAAATTAGTCTAATTTAAACCAGTAATTATGCTTATCAATGAAATTAGCTTGTTGCTTTTATATAAGTTTTGGCCTTTTGGCCGTATAAAACAAATTGGAGAGTTCTGTTTTATTCTCTGAAGAGTTTGTGTAAGATGGTAATACAGTTGTAGAACTTTATGGTTCTTCAGTTTTTTTGGCTAATGTAGTTCTAGAACAATGTAGATTTTCCGTTTGATTTTCTATTTTTTTCTGTCAATTTATTTTTCTAGGAATTTGTCCATTTCGTATAAAATTTCAAATTAATTGACATAAAGTTGTTCCTAACAGCCTCTTAGGCTCTTTTTAATTACTGTAGCATCTTTAGTCTATTTTTTTTTTATTGCTGATATTGGTAATTTTTACCTTATCTTTAAAAAATATTCTTTAGGGTCTTCTGGATAAATATTCACAAATTTTTCAAGTGGCATTAATTTCATGTCTTATTTCTGTATTATATGAACTATATCCAGGAAAATGTTCAGTAGTAATTGTAAAAGTGCACAGTCTTTGCATAACAGGAATATATATATTTTTTCCACTGTCAAGGATGATGTTAGCTATACAGATGAGATAAGCATGCTTTATTACACTATGGAAGCGTCTTTTTATTCCTCATTCTCCTTCTTGCTGGTGTTTTCTCTCTCCTTTCCCCCTTCTTTCTCTTTCCTTCCTTCTGTCTCTCCCTCCTAGTTTAGTGTCTCATAGAACCTTCACAAGTGGTTTATGAAATCTGAGATGTGCCCTGGGGAAAGAGGTTGTGGCATAGCAAGTCCATTGTTATATGAAAATTGGAAGACAAATTTGTCCTTAATATTTGTAATCAATTATAACAAATAAGAGTTTTTAACCCTGCAAAAAACATCATATTTGTGAAGTTTGGTCAGTTTCCTATCTAGATGCCTGACTTTTTAATATGTAGCTTTGTATTTGCTTGTCTTTTAAAAACAGCTTTATTGAAATATAATTATAAAAACTATGTATGTTTACAGTGTACAGATTTGTGTTTTGACACTTGTGAAATCTTTACTGCAGTCAACATAGTGAACATATCCATCACCCCTAAAAGTTTCCTTGTGCCCATTTGTACATCCTCCATCGACCTCCACCTTCCCAGGCAAGCATTTATCTACTTTCTGTTACTATATATTACTTTTAATTGTTTAAACTTTTATATAAATGGACTCATACAGAATATATTCTTTTTGCTCTGGCTTTTTTCAACTCAGATAAATTATTTTGAGATTTATTCATGTTGTTGTATAAATCAGTAGTGCATTCCTTTTTGTTGCTGAGTAGTGTTCAGTTGTATGGATGTATCAGTTTGTTTATCCATTCATCCCTTGGTGAACATTTGGTTTATCACCAGTTTTTGGCAGTTACAAATAAAGTGGCGATGAGCATTCATGAACCAGTCTTTGTATGGAGTATACTTTCTTTTAAGTAAATACTTAGAAGTGGAATGGCTGGGTCATATGGTAGGTGTATTGTTTAACTTTTTAAGAAACTGTTTAACTGTTTTTTAAATTTTAAAATTTTAATTTTGCATTGGCACTAGCACTATGAGAGTTCATCTACATCCTCATCAACACTTGGTCAGTCAATTTTAGCCCTTCTAGTAGGTCTGTAGTGGTATCTTACCGTGCTTTTATTTTGCATCTCCCTATGGCTAATTATGTTCAACATCTTTCCATAAGCTTACTTGCCATTTGTATATCCTCTTGGTGAAGTGTCTGTTCACATCTTTTGCCTATTTATTTGTTGTTGTTGGGTCGTTTATTATCTTATAATTGAGTTTTAAGAGTTCTTTATATATTAGGGTTGTAAATCTTTTATCAGATATATGTTTGCAAATATTTTCTTCTGAGGAGAAGTTTAAATGAAATTTAATTTTATCAATATGCTCTTTTAGGGATTGTGTTTTTGGTTTCATATCCAAGAAATCCTAACTCAGTATCACAATAATTTCCTTTTATATTTTTAGAATTTTTAAAAATTTTACAATTAGATTTATGACCCATTTTGAACTTTTTATATGGTGTACAGTATCAATGGCAGTTCTTTTTTGCATATGGTAACGAATTGTTGCCTCATCTGTTGAAAAGACTTATTCACTGAATTGCCTTTGCACCTTTGTCAAAATTCAGTTATCCATATATGTGTCAGTCTATTCTGGATTCTTTATTTTGTTTCATTGATCTGTTTATCTTTACATCAGTACCATTCAGTCGCTATTACTGGAGATTCATAGTAAGATTTGAAACGAATAGAGTTTGTCCTACAACCTTGTTCTTCTCTTTTAAAACTGTTTTGGCTATTCTGGGTCCTTTGCATTTTAGAATTATAGAATCAGCTTGTCAATTTCTATAAAAAAGCCTGCTGATATTTTCATTGGGCTTTTGTTGATCCAGAAGATCAGTTTAGGAAGAATTGAAAACAACATAGTCTTCTGATCCATAAACGAGGTATTTCTCCATTTATTTTAGATCTTTAATTTCTTTCAACTGTGCTTTATAATTATCAGTAGGTCTTTTGTATCATTTGTCACATTTTCCCTATAATCATACGTTTTAGGTGCTATTGAACATGTAATGTAAATGTAATATAAATGTGAATTATTAAGAAATTTAAATTCACAACTGTTTCTTGCCAATATATAGAAATAGAGGTGATTTAAGAAAAAATTTTAATTGTGATACAGTACACAAAATTGTAAATTGTAACAAAATTTACAATTTATTTTTATGTGTATAGTTCAGTAGTGTTAAAACCAATCTCCAGAACTTTTTCATCTTCTAAAACTGAAACTATATCCATTAAACAGCAACTTCCCACTTACTGCAGCTCCTGGTAACCACCATTCTGCCTTTAGTTTCTGAGTATTGACTACTCTAGATACCTCATATAAGTGGAGTCATATACACAATTTGTTGTTTTCTGACTGGCTTATTTCACTTAGCGTAATGTCCTCAAGACATGTTGTCTTCAAGATTGTTGAAGGCATGTATGGCCTGTGTCAGGATTTCCTTTTTTTTTTAAATAAATTATTTATTTATTTATTTTTTGGCTGTGTCGGGTCCTTGTTGCTCCGTGCTTTGGGCTGTGTTGGGTCCTCACTGCTGTGCACGGGCTTTCTTTAGTTGAGGCAAGTGGGGGCTACTCTTCTTTGCGGCGCATGGCTTCTCATTACTGTTTACTGTGACTTCTCTTGTTGCAGAGCACGGGCTCTAGGCACGCAGTAGTCAGTAGTTGTGGCACACAGGCTCTAGAGCGCAGACTCAGTAGTTGTGGTGCATGGGCTTAGTTGCTCCACGGCATGTGGGACCTTCTTGGACGAGGGCTCGAACCCATGTCCCCTGTGTTGGCAGGTGGATTCTTAACCACTGTGCCACCAGGGAAGCCCTTTCCTTCCTTTAAGGCTGAATAATATTCCATTTTCTGTATGTGCCACATTTTCTCTATTTATCTTTTGATGAGCACTTGGTTGTTTCTGTCTTTTGGCTCTTGTGAATAATGCCACTGAACATGAGTGTACAAATATTGGGTTGACCAAAATGTTAACATCTTATGGAAAAACCCGAACGAACTTTTTGGCCAACCCAATATTTCTTTGAGATCCAACTTTCAGTTCTTTTGCATATCTACCCAGAAGTGGAATTGCTAGATCATCGGATAATTCTATTTTTAAGTGTTTTTTTTTTGCGGTACGTGGGCCTCTCACTGTTGTGGGCCTCTCTCCTTGTGGAGCACAGGCTCTGGACGCGCAGGCTCAGTGGCCATGGCTCACAGGCCTAGCCGCTCCGTGGCATGTGGGATCTTCCCGGACCGGGGCACGAACCTGTGTCCCCTGCATTGGCAAGCAGACTCTCAACCACTGCGCCACCAGGGAAGCCCTATTTTTAATTTTTTAAGGAACCATTTATACTGTTTCCCATAGTGGCTGTACCATTTTACATTCCCACCAACAGTGCACAAGGGTTCTAGTTTCTCCACCTCCTCATCAACACTTGTCATTTTTTTTTTTTTTTTACAGTACAGAATACAGTTAACTTTTTTTTTTTAATAAATTTATTTATTTTTGACTGCGATGGGTCTTTGTTGCTGCACATGGGCCTTCTCCAGTTGTGGCAAGCAGGGGCTACTTTTCATTGCGGTGTGCAGGCCTCTCACTGTGGTGGCCTCTCCTGTTGCAGAGCACGGGCTCTAGGCATGTGGGCTTCAGTAGTTGTGCACGGGCTTAGTTGCTCCACGGCATGTGGGATCTTCCTGGACCAGCGCTTGAACCCATGTCCCCTGCATTGGCAGGAGGATTGTTAACCACTGCTGCCACCAGGGAAGCCCAGCACTTGTCATTTTCTGTTTTGTGTTGTTTTTGTTTTTGTTGTGGATAGTAACCATCCTGATGTGTATGAAGTGATATCTAATTTTGATTTTGCATTTTCCTAATGATTAGCATGTTGAACATCTTCTCATATGCTTGTTTGGCCATTTGTATATTTTCATTAGAGAAATGTATATTCAAATCCTTTGCCCATTTTGAATTGGGTTATTTGGATTAACTCCTTATCAGATACATGCTTTGCAGATATTTTCTCCATAGGTTGCCTTTTCACTCTGTTGATTCTGTCCGTTGATGCACAAGTTCTAAATTTTTATAAAGTCCAGTTTATCTATGTTTACTTTTGTTGCCTGTGTATTTTGGTGTCATAGCCAAGAAATCATTGTCAAATCTAATGTTGTGAAGCTTTTCCCCTGTGTTGTCATCTAAGAGTTTTAGAGTTTTAGGTCTTAACGTTTAGGTCTTTTTTATCCCCTGCTAATCCCAAACTCCTAATTTATCCTTCCCCATAGGTCTTTGGTTTATTTTAAAAGTTTGTAATTTTGTTGAAGCCTGATATCTGTTGTTTCTTTTGTTGCCTGTCATTTTGGAGTCATGTCTAAGAATCCATTACTAAATCTAAGATTTATCTCTGTGTTTTCTTCTGGGAGTTTTATGGCTTTTAGCTTAGTTCACTCATCTGTTTTGAGTTAATTTTTGTGTGTGGTGTGAGGTAGGGTTCCACCTTCATTCTTTATATGTGGAAATTGAGTTGTCTTAGCACGATTTGTTGGAGAGACTGTTCTTTGCTCATTGATTGAATGGGTTTGGCACTGTTGGCAAAAATCAGTTGGGCGTAGATATATGGATTTCTTTGTGGGCTTTCAGTTTTATTCAGTTGGTATATATGATAGACTCTCTCTTGCTTCTATGTCGACAAGTCGCTGGTGTTTACTGTGTACTGTGATCCTTGAGTTGGGGGTTATGTGGGGGACAAAGGGAGTAGCTTTCAACCTTATCTTTTTCCAGTTGGCAGTAGATGACCTGATTGACAAAAGCCAGATGTCCTAGTTCATCTGAACTTTTCAGGTCATATTGAGAAAGCAGGTGAAGGGGTTGGTGAAGATTGTCCTTTGCCCAGATACACACTATCCAGGCCAGACTTCTTAGTGTGGGTAAGGGATAGGTGGGTAAGTAAAGGTCTGTGCTTTACTTTGCCTGAGACTCCTATTACCGCTTAACTCAGGTTGCTGCATTCCAGGCCACCTACCATATGTATGTGCTCATTCTATTTGTGGAGAAATTTGGGCTCTCTAAGAAAGGCATTATAGGTAATACAAGTGGCTAGTAGCACATACTCTGGAGGTATGTGACTCCCGGGGATGTAATACCAGCTTTGCCACTTACTAATCACGTGAATCAGGCAAGTACTTAAACTGTTCATCTGAGTTTTGTCATCTATAAAGTGTGGATAATAATAGTTTCTGTGTCAAAAGATTGTAGTGAGGATAAAATGATAGTAATGTGCTTTGATCAGGGCTTGGCATGGTGTCTATTGCTGCTGCTGTAAAAGGATAATTTTTGCCTGTGTGTATCTCAGAATCCTTTGTAATAGACTGTCCCTGACCTGTGTCCTTGTCCTTCAGAGTGTTTATTTCCATTTTAAATTTTACGTTTCATGAAGTGGGAGCTGGGATAGTTTCTTCTGTTGCTGCCATTGTTCCCAGCATCTAGCTGACTTATAGTAGAGCTCAACAAATATGTGTTGAATGAATTGATCACTTGGAGTTGAATTTTTTTGGGGGGGGGGCTGGGCCACATAGCTTAATTCCCAGACCAGGGATTGAACCCGGGCCACGGCAGTGAAAGCGTCAAGCCCTAACCACAGGACCACCAGGGAATGCCCTGGAATTGAATATTTTTATTGTTAAAGAATGTTGATAGAAATAGGAATATTTACAAAAACAGTTCTTGGGATCTTAGTTTGCTTTAAGTTGGTTGGTAGTTGATAAACTAAGTTTGAAAACTTGAGTGAGGGAAAAGCAGTTCTTTTACAAATATTTAATGAATGCTTGGTCTATCCAACGAGATAGCCATGCCATTTATTCAACTATTTAATGTGAGACTGACAAATTTTTTATAATTTTTGTGAAAAAGTCATTTCATCTGGAGAAATAAGCAGTAAAATTGTTTTTCTGACTTGCATTCCAATATTACTAGGTAGGAGGAAGAAAAGCAAGGCCTTTAGGTATAGTCATTTATTTGCTTTTTAAAACCATTTGTGTTCTCCTTGTGTTTATATTTAAAAGCTTTCTAATAAAAAATTTATTTTTGATGGAGCATTTTACTAACCAGGTATATATGATATAAGCAGAAAGTACCATAAGTATGAATTATTAAAATATTGAGGGCTAATAGTGAAACGTACTTTTCATGCATGTCTTTTGTAGTAAAGCAGAGATGACTGACTGAGTCTTGTGACAGTACTTTTCAACTATGGAATACCAATTTTCAATTAGAATGTATTTTAAAATATATTTTTTTTCTGTCCAGAAGTATGATGGAGCCAACAGTTTACATAGTTATAGACTTGTTTCCTTAAAATGTCAAACTCAAGTATTTCATTTTAACATTGCGCATGACATAATAATGTATTTGATAAAGAGATTTATGATTGTACATAAGAAATCCAGGAATAGTGTGCTTATTAGCTTAGCAGTTTAATATCACCAAGGACCTGGTGGGCTCATTACATTCATAAGCTTCACTCTTCCCAATGTGTTGGCTTTTGGTCTTTAGGATTGATCCCTTGTGGTCTCAAGTTCCAGTGCATTTTAACAACCCTGCATTTTTAGTCCTGCCACCCCACATTTACTGTTTTTGACATTGTATTTTACATCTTTTTGTTTTGCATATCCCTTAACTGCTTATTGCAGATATAGATGATTTTGCTACTTCTTTCTTTACACTTTCCCTACTAGCTTTATACATGGCTGATTTATTACCTTTACTGTATATTTGCCTTTACCAATGAGATTTTTCCTTTTATAATTTTCATGTTTCTAGTTGTGGCCTTTTTTTTTTTTTTTCCGCTTAGAAAAGTTCCTTTTAACATTTCTTGTAAAGTTGGTTTGATGGTGCTGAACTCTTAGCTTGCTTGTCTGTGAAACTTTTGATCTCTCCATCAAATTTGAATGAAATTCTTTGTTGTAGGTTTACCCCTTTCATCACTTTAAATATCGTGTCCCTCCCTTCTGGTCTGCTGAGCTTATGCTGAAAAGTCAGCTGATAGTCATGGGAGTTCCCTTGAATGTGACTTGTTGCTTTTAATATTCTCTCTTTATCTTTTATTCTTGCCATTTTAATTACTGTTTATCTTGGTGTGGTTCTCTTTGGGTTGATCCTGTTTGGGATGTCTGTGATTCCTGGACCTGGAGGTCTGTGTTTCCTTTCCCCAGTTAAGGAAATTTTCAGCTATTATGTCTTAAACTATGTTTTCTCTCTTTTCTCCTTCTGGGACCCCTATAATGCAAATGTAGTATGCTTGATGTTGTTCTAAAGGTCTCTTAGGCTGTCCTTTTGTTTTGTTTTGTTTTGTTTTTCCTTTTCTGCTACAGTGATTTCTACTGTCTTCCAGCTTGCTGATCCATTCCCTTGTATCATTCAGTCTGTTGTTGATTCCTTCTAGTGTATTTTTCATTTCACTTATTGTATTCTTTTTCTCTGTTTGGTTCTTCTTTATATTTGCTTGGTATATGTATTATATGCGCACAAAAGTTTAACTCTTTGTTAAACATGAGTTTTTAACTGTAATGGAGTCCAACATAACTTTTTTGTGCATGGATGGTGACAATAGTGTTGTGTGTACAAACTCATCATGAAACTAAGGGACCTAATTTTGGGGTCTATGATCTATTTTGAGTTACTTTTTTTTTTAGTGTAGCAATATATACATAACATAAAATTTATCACCTTAGACATTTTTAAGTGCATAGTTCAGTGGCATTTAAGTACATTAAAATTGTTGTGCAACCATTACCATTGTCCGTCTCCAGAACTTTTCATTATCCCAAACTGAATTCAGTACCCATTAAACTGTAACTCCCCAATTCCCTCTCCTCCCAGCCCCTGGCAACCACCATCTACAGTCTATCTCTATGAATTTGACTACTCTAGGTACCTCGTATAAATAGAATTATACAGCAACTGTCCTTTTATGACTGGCTTATTTCACTTAGCATATTATCTTCAAGGTTTATCCATGTTGTAACATGTCAGAATGTCCTGTCTTTTTTACTGCTGAAAACTATTCCATTGCATGCATATACCATATTTTGTTCATACATTCATCCACCAATGGACACTTGGGTGGCTTCTACCTTTTGGCTGTTGTGAATAATGCTGCTGTGATCATGGGTGTAGATACCTCTTGGAGACCCTGCATTCAATTCTTTTGGGTATAGACCCAAAAGTAGAATTGCTGGATCTCTAGGTAATTCTATTTTTAATTTTTTTAGGAACCCCATACTGTTTTTCACAGTGGTTGTAGCATATTACATTCCCATTAACGGTGCACCAGGGTTCCAGTTTCTCTAAATCTTTGTCAACACTTGTTTTTTCTGGTTTTAATTTTTGTTTTTAGTCATGGCCATCCTAATGAGCACAGGTAATATCTCATTTTGCTTTTGATTTTCATTTCCCTAATGCTTAGTGATGTTCAGCATCTTTTCATGTATTTATTTGTTCTTTGCCCAATTTATTTTTTTGTCCTTGAGTTGGACTTTTTTTGTAATATACTCTGTTAATTTCTTATCAGATATGTGATTTGCAAATGTTTTCTCCTATGGGTTGTCTTTTCACTCTGTTGGTAATGTCCTTTGATGCACAAAAGCTTTCTATTTTAATCAAGTCCAATTTATCTATTTTTTTATTTTGTTGCTTTTTCTTTTGGTGTTATATCCAAGAAATCGTTGCCAAGTCCAGTGTCATGAAGCTTTTCCCCTATGCTGTCATGTAAGAGTTTTATAGCTTTAGCTCTTATGTTCAGGGCTTTAATCCATTCTGAGTTAATTTTTTGTGCATGATGTACGGTAGGAAAGGTCTACATGTGAATATCCAACTTCCCCAGCATGTTTGTTGAAGAGACTGTCCTTTCTCCATTAAATGGTCTTATCACCCTTGTTGCAAATGATTTGACCATTATGCAAGTGTTTATTTCTGGATTCTGTTATACTCCTTAGGTCTATATGTCTGTCTTTATGCCAGTACCACAGTGTTTTGATTAGCTTTGTAGTATGTTTTGAAATCAGGAAGTGTGAGAACTACAGTTCTTCTTTTTCAAGATTGTTTTGGCTATTGAGGATTCCTTGAGATTCCATGTAAGATCATGACATCCTCAAACTAATAATTTTACTCCTTCCTTTCCAGTTTGGATGTCTTTTATTTCTTTTTTTCTCTAATTACTCTGGCTAGAACTACTACTGTGTTGAATAGAAACTGAAAGCGGGCATCTTTTTCTTCTTCCTGGTCTTAGAGGAAAAGTTTTTTCAGCCATTGACTATTTTGACGTCAGGTGTGGATTTTTCATATGTGGCCTTTATTATATGGAGATAAGATAATTTCCTTCAGTGCTAGTTTTTTGGAATTTTTTTTTTATCATAAAAGGGTGTTAATTTTCTCAAATGCTTTTTCTGCATCAGTTGAGATGGAGCACGTGGGGTTTTTCCCCCCCTTCATTTTAATGTGGTGTATTCCATTGGTTAATTTTATATGTGAACTATTCTTAACATTCCACGAATAAATCTCACTTGGTCATGGTGTATAACCCTTTTCATATGCTGCTGCACTTGGTTTGCTGGCATATAGTTAAGAACTGTTGCATCAACAGCATAAGGAAAATTAGTCTCTAGTTGTCTTTTCTGGTAGGGTCTTTGGTTTTATACAGGTAATGCTGTTTTCATAGAGAATGTTGATAAAATGTGGTCAGTTGTGAGAAGAGTTTGAGAGGGATTGGTGCTCTTTAAATGTTTGGTTTAAAGTGAAGACATCAGGTTCAGGGTTTTTCTTTGTCAAGAGGTTTTTGATCACTGATTCAGTCTCTTTATTAGTTCTAGGTCTGTTCATATGTTCTGCTTCTTTATGATTCAGCCTTAGTAGATTTCTAGGAATTTGTCTCTTTCATCCAGTTAATCCAATTTGTTGGCTTACACATGTCCAAGTACTGCTTTATAACCTTTCTTTCCTTTCTGATTTTAGCAATTTAAGTCTTCCTCTATTTTTCTTGGTTTTCCAAAGATTTGTCAATTTTTTCATATTTTCATAAATATCAACTTGATTTTGTTGGTTTTCTGTGTTGCTTTTCTCTATTGCATTTATTTCTGCTTTAATCTACTGTTTCCTTTTTCTTGCTTTGTGTTCTCTCTTTTCTACTTTCTTACAGGGAAAAGTTAGATTGTGGATATCAGATCTTCTGTAATAATCAGACATTTACAGCTGTAAGTTTCTCTCTAAGCACTGCTTTAGCTGCATGATATGCTGTGTTTTCCTTTTCCTTCATCTGAAAGTTTTGTAACTTTCCGTGTGATTCCTTTTTTTAACACATGGCTATTTAGGAGTATGTTGAATAATGTTCATATTTATGACTTTTCCAAATTTTCTTATGTTACTGATTCCTAGCTGCATTGTGTTCAAGAACATAGTATGATTTTTAATTCTTTTAAATTTATTCAGACTTGTTTTTCGGTCTTTCCGTGTGCACATGAGAAGAATGTGTGTTCTGCTGTAGTTGGATGGAGTGCTCAATGTCTATTACATCTAGTTAGTGTACAGTGTTACTGAAATCTTCTATTTCTTTGTTGATCTTGTCTATGGGAAAAGGGTATTGAAGTCTCCAACTATTGTTGAATTGTCTGTTTTTGCCTTTTAATTTTTTTAACATCTTTATTGGAGTATAATTGTTTTACAGGGCTGTGTTAGTTTCTGCTGTATAACAAATAAGTCAGCTACATGTATACACATATACCAATATCCCCTCCCTTTTGCGCCTCCCTCCCAGCCTCCCTATCCCAAGCCTCTAGGTGGCCACAAAGCACTGAGCTGATCTCCCTGTGCTATGCATAGCACATAGTTTTTTAAGGAACCTCCATACTGTTCTCCATAGTGGCTGTATTAATTTACATTCCCATCAACAGTGCAAGAGGGATCCCTTTTCTCCACACCTTCTCCAGCATTGATTGTACATTTTATGATGATGGCCATTCTGACCAGTGTGAGGTGATACCTCATTGTGGTTTTGATTTGCATTTCTCTAAATATTAGTGATGTTGAGCATCCGTTCATGTGTTCGTTGGCAATCTGTATATCTTTGGAGAAATGTCTCTTTAGGTGTTCTGCCCATTTTTGGATTGGGTTGTTTGTTTTTTAGATATTGAGCTGCATGAACTGCTTGTACATTTTGGAGATTAATCCTTTGTCTGTTGCTTCGTTTGCAAATATTTTCTCCCATTCTGAGGGTTGTCTTTTCATCCTGTTTATGGTTTCCTTTACTGTGCAAAGGCTTTTAAGTTTTCTTAGGTCCCATTTGTTTATTTTTGTTTTTATTTCTATTACTCTAGGAGGTGGGTCAAAAAGGATCTTGCTGTGATTTATGTCATAGAGTGTTCTGCCTATGTTTTCCTCTAAGAGTTTTAATAGCGTCTGGCCTTATATTTAGGTCTTTGATCCATTTTGAGTTTATTTTTGTGTATGGTGTTAGGAAGTGTTCAAATTGCATTTTTTTCTATGTAGTTGTCCAATTTTCCCAGCACCATTTATTGAAGAGACTGTCTTTTTTCCATTGCATATTCTTGCCTTCTTTGTCAAAGCTAAGGTGACCATGTGTGCATGGGTTTATCTCTGGGTGTTCTATCCTGTTGCATTGATCTATATTTCTCTGTTTGTACCAGTACCACACTGTCTTGATTACTGTAGTTCCATAGCATAGTTTGAAGTCAGGGAGCCTGATTCCTCCAGCTCTGTTTTTCTTAAGATTGCATTAGCTCTTTGGGGTCTTTTCTGTTTCCACGCAAATAGCAAAAATTTTTATTCTAGTTCTGTAAAAAAAGCCATTTTTAGTTTGATAGGGATTGCACTGAATCTGTAGATTGCTTTGAGCGGTATAGTCATTTTCACAGTGTTGATTCTTCAAATCTAAAAACATGGTGTATCTCTCCATCTGTTCGTATCATCTTTAATTTCTTTCATCAGTGTCTTATAGTTCTCTGTATACAGGTTTTTTGTCTGCTTAGGTAGGTTTATTCCTAGATATTTTATTCTTTTTGTTGCAGTGGTAATGGAAGTGTTTCCTTAATTTCTCTTTCAGATTTTTCGTCATTAGTGTATAGGAATGCAAGAGATTTCTGTGCATTAGTATTGTATTCTGCTACTCTACAAAATTCACTGATTAGCTCTAGTTTTCTGGTAGCATCTTTAGGATTCTTTATGTATAGTGTCATGTCGTTTGTAACAGTGACAGTTTTACTTCTTTTCCGATTTGGATTCCTTTTATTTCTTTTTCTTCTCTGATTGCTGTGGCTAAAACTTCCAAAACAACGTTGAATAATAGTGGTGAGACTGGGCAACCTTGTCTTGTTCCTGATCTTAGAGGAAATGGTTTCAGTTTTTCACCATGGAGAATGATTTTGGCTGTGGGTTTGTCATATATGGCCTTTATTATGTTGAGGCAGGTTCCCTGTATGCCTACTTCTAGGAGGGTTTTTATCATAAATGGGTATTGAATTTTGTCAAAAGCTTTTTCTGAATCTATTGAGAATTATCATATGGTTTTTCTCTTTGAATTTGTTAATATGGTTTATTACATTGATTGATTTGTGTATATTGAAGAATCCTTGCATTCCTGGGATAAAACCCACTTGATCATGGTGTATGATCCTTTTAATGTGCTGCTGGATTCTGTTTGCTAGTATTTTGTTGAGGATTTTTGCATCTATGTTCATCAGTGATATTGGCTTGTAGTTTTCTTTCTTTGTGACATCTTTGTTTGGTTTTGGTATCAGGGTGATGGTGGCCTCGTAGAATAAGTTTGGGAGTGCTCCTCCATCTGCAGTATTTTGGAAGAGTTTGAGAACGTTTGGTGTTAGCTTTTCTCTAAATGTTTAATAGAATTTGCCTGTGAAGCCATCTGATCCTGGGCTTTTGTTTGTTGGAAGATTTTTAATCACAGTTTCAATTTCAGTGCTTGTGATTGTTCTGTTTATATTTTCTATTTCTTCCTGGTTCAGTCTTGGAAGGTTGTGTTTTTCTAAGAAGTTGTCAATTTTCGTCCATTTTATTGGCATATAGTTGCTTGTAGTAAATCTCTCATGATCCTTTGTATTTCTGCAGTGTTGTTACTTTTCCTTTTTCATTTCTAATTCTGTTGATTTGAGTCTTCTCCCTTTTTTTCTTGATGAGTCTGGCTAATGGTTTAACAATTTTGCTTATCTTCTCAAAGAACCAGGTTTTAGTTTTATTGATCTTTGGTATTGTTACCTTCATTTCTTTTTCATTTATTTCTGATCTGATATTTATGATTTCTTTCCTTCTGCTAACTTTGAGTGTTGTTGTTCTTTCTCTAATTGCTTTAGGTGTAAGATCAGGTTGTTTATTTGAGATTTTTCTTGTTTCTTGAGGTAGGCTTGTATAGCTTTAAACTTCCCTCTTAGAACTGTTTTTGCTGCAGCCTATAGGTTTTGGGTCACTGTGTTTTCATTGTCATTTGTTTCTACGTATCTTTTGATTTCTTCTTTGATTTTTTTCAGTGGTCTCTTGGTTACTTAGTACAAATTGTTTAGCCCCCATGTGTTTGTATTTTTTACAGTTTTTTTTCCTGTAATTGATATCCAGTCTCATAGTTTTGTGGTCAGAAAATATACTGGATACGATTTCAATTTTCTTAAGTTTACCAAGGCTTGATTTGTGACCCAAGATATGATCTATTCTGGAGAATGTTCCATGAGCACTTGAGAAGAAAGTGTTTTTTGTTGTTTTTGGATGGAGTATCCTATAAATATCAATTAAGTTCATCTAGTATAATGTGTCATTTAAAGTTTGTGTTCCCTTATTTATTTTGTTTTGACTGATCTGTCCACTGGTGAAAGTGGGGTGTTAAAGTACTCTACTATTATGGTGGTGTTGTCAATTTCCTCTTTAATGGCTGTTAGCATTTGCCTTATGTATTTTGGTGCTCCTATGTTGGGTGCATAAATATTTACAATCGTTATATCTCCCTATTGGAGTGACCCCTTGATTATTATGTAGTGTCCTTCTTTGTCTCTTGAAATAATCTTTATGTTAAAGTCTATTTTGTCCGATATAAGAATTGCTACTCCAGCTTTCTTTGATTTCCATTTGCATGGAATATCTTTTTCCATCCCCTCACTTTTAGTCTTTATGTGTCCCTAGGTCTGAAATGGATCTCTTGTAGACAGCATATATACGGGTCTTGTTTTTGTATCCATTCAGCTAGTCTGTGTCTTTTGGTTGGAGCGTTTAATCATTTACTTTTAAGGTAATTATCGATATGTGTATTCCTATTACCATTTTCTTAATTGTTTTGGGTTTGTTTTTGTAGTTCTTCTCCTTTGTGTTTCCTCCCTAGAGAAGTTCCTTTAACATTTGTTGTAAAGCTGGTTTGGTGGTGCTGAATTCTCAGCTTTTGCTTGACTGTAAAGGTTTTAATTTCTCCATCAAATCTGAATGAGACCCTTGCTGGGTAGAGTAATCTTGGTTGTAGGTTTTTCCCTTTCATCACTTTAAATATGTCCCTTCTGGCTTGCAGAGTTCCTGCTGAAAGATCAGTTGTTAACCTTATGGAGATTCCCTTGTATGTAATTTGTTGCTTTTCCCTTGCTGCTTTTAGTATTTTTTCTTTCTTAGTGTGTTTCCCCTTGGATTTTTCCTGTATGGGATTCTCTGTGCTTCCTGGACTTGACTCTTTCCTTTCCCATGTTAGGGAAATTTTCTTTTTTTTTTTTTTTTTTTTTAACATATTTATTGGAGTATAATTGCTTTACAATGGTGTCAGTCTCTGCTTTATAACAAAGTGAATCAATTATACATACACATATGTTCCCACATCTCCTCCCTCCTGCGTCTCCCTCCTTCCTACCCTCCCTATCCCACCCATCCAGGTGATCACAAAGCACTGAGCTGATCTCGCTGTGCTATGCGGCTGCTTCCCACTAGCTATCTATTTTACGTTTGGTAGTGTACATATGTCCACGCCACTCTCTCACTTTATCACATCTTACCCTTCCCCCTCCCCATATCCTCAAGTCCATTCTCTAGTAGGTCTGTGTCTTTATTCCTGTCCTG
>RJWK010041999.1:0-19347 GCA_004363435.1 Platanista minor
AAGCAGCCGCATAGCACAGGGAGATTAGCTCAGTGCTTTGTGATCACCTGGATGGGTGGGATGGGGAGGGTGGGAAGGAGGGAGACACAAGAGGTAGGAGATATGGGAACATATGTATATGTATAATTGATTCACTTTGTTATAAAGCAGAAACTAACACCATTGTAAAGCAATTATACTCCAATAAAGATGTTAAAAATAAATAAATAAATATGTTTAAAAAAAAAGTAAAGAAAGAAATATTTAAGGAAAAACTTTTACTGGAGTAAAAAGAAATATTAAATGGTTTTCACTGTAGTAATACAATGGGATAATCAAAGGCAGTGGGTCGCAGCTGGTCAAGAACAACTGGAAAGAAAGAAACTGAGATAATAAACATTCAGCAGGTAGCAGACAGCTTCCAGCTGCTGCATAAAAAGTCACCCCAAACATAGGGGCTTAAAACAGCACACACTTATTAGCTCAGAGTCTGTAGGTCAGAAGTCTGGTCTGGCCTGGCTGGGGTGGCTGCTCAATGTATCACAGGATGGAAATCAAGTGTCTGCAGGGCCGCGTTCTTATCTGAGTTCTGTGTCTTTGTTACAGCTCACACTGCTGTGCCGGAATTCAGTTTCCTGCAGTTGTGGGACTGCAGTCCCCGTTTCCTTGCTGGCTGCCAACTGGGGGCTGCTTTCAGATCCCAGGGGCCACCCACCTTCCTTGCCACACAAGGGAGCTGGCCCTCTCCAGCTTCAAAGCCAGCAACAGAGACTTTCGCTCACATTGGATTCTTCCTATGCTTCAAAACTCCTCAGGAAAAGCTGAGTCCCTAGTGAGGGTTCACCTGATTAGGCCAGGCTCACCCAGGATAACCTCCCTTTCTCGAGGCCAACTGATTTGGCAACTTAATTAAATCTGCAAAATCCCTGTACAGCAGCACCTAGATTAATAGGTGATTGAGTAACTGGGAGAAGATGTGTGTAACCAGGGGCCAAGGATCTTGGGATTCTGCCTGTCGCTCAGACCCAGCTCTGGATGGACGCATGGAGCTTGGAAGCTGCAGTACAACCCCAAGCAGCAAGGATTGTCCACTCACATCCCCTGTCAGGGCAAAGGCTAGAAGGACCCAGGGTAAGATGGAGGGCAGGGGTGGGAAACTGCGCAAGGCTGGAAGCTATTTCAGTGTTCTCAGGTCCCATCGGCTGTTGGTTTGAAAGCTCTCAGCCGACCATGGTCCTCACTTGCAGAAAGGAAAGCAGGGTTCTGGAGAGAGTCACGCTCTCCTGATTGAAGCAAAACAGACACTCTGAGATTGTCCAACACGTATGTGTAGAGACAGAAGAGTGATAATAGCTTAATTCAAAAATAAATATATAAAAGAACTCAAGACATGTGGTGTAAAATAATGGTCAAAATATATATAATTTTCACAGAAAGTGCTTCGAGTTTGAATTTCTCATTTCTGAGAAATCTCACTTTATAATTAAGATTTACTGGCATGGAAGATAAAAAATCCTTCACATGGGGAAATATCTTTATGGTTTAACTCCGATTATGAAATCCAAAGATGCATTTCAAACGGAAGACCAGGGACGCCTCCTTTAAAACAACTACGCTCCGAGGTAATGGAGTCTTCCAGTGTCAAACTTGCAAAGTTCAGTATTTATAGAAAAATTCACATGCCTTTAATTACAATAAATTTGGTTCCCAAGTAAAACGGTGCCATCTGGAAGATATTAACATCATTTACAACTTGTTCGCCTCCCTATTTCATAGAAAAGTTTTACTTCTTGCCAACTTTCCACTGTTCTCAGGGAAAAAAAAATTACTTTCATGGATTGTCTCAAGATGAGTTTATATAGCTAGTCAAACCATCAAAAAGTGACAGAGGGGGCGTCTTGGACACGTTTACTTCCTTCTTATTTACTTTAAATACTTATATCTCTATGTTTTGGGTTTTGTTTTAAATAAAGGCTGTTCTCTCCTCTCTGTTCTTCTCTCAGGCTTCTCAGGGGGATAAAGTGGAGAGAGAGCTCAGGTGTTAAAAGCTGGGTTCTGATGTGGGCTCTGAGCTTCAGGACTCACTCCTGCACCTTTAATCTATCAAGAAGCCCCCTGGTGGCGCAGTGGTTGAGAGTCCGCCTGCCGATGCAGGGGACACGGGTTCGTGCCCCGGTCTGGGAAGATCCCACATGCCGCGGAGCAGCTGGGCCTGTGAGCCATGGCCGCTGAGCCTGCGCGTCCGGAGCCTGTGCTCCGCAACGGGAGAGGCCACAGCAGTGGGAGGCCCGCGTACCACCAAAAAAAAAAAGCCCTACGATTTTTGACCTCCCACAAAGTCTCAAAGGGAACAGTGGGGCAGGAGGTGCCACCTGCCTGGCCAAGCATCAAATTAGCCAAACTGGGACAGCTGTGGTTAAGTCCTCACACTCAGTCACTGATTAGCTGAGTGTCACTAACGAACGTCTGTGAGCCTCATTTGCTCACCTGCAAAACGGACAAAATGATAATTCAACTTACAAGATGACAGGGAGGGCTCAGTGAAATACTACATGGTGATATCCCCTTCCAAGTGAGGCTGGAATGCAGGAGAAGCAAAGAGACAAATGCATAGAGAACCCAATGGAGCACAGCTTTATTTTCCAAAAGGTATATATTACACTGTTCAAGACAGACTGTAGTTTAGGTAGTACAGGAAGTTTGGCTATTGTTATCTCCCCGGGGGGATCTATCAGTCAGAAGATGACTATCTCTCAGAAGATGACATAACCTGGTATTCTGAAAAATACTATTTGGAATGACAGTAGGTCTGTCCTAGTACTACCACCAAAAATCAGTCAATTAAAGCCACAGTCAGAAATGGAGTTAAAGAAAATATATATACTACAATACTTTTTTTTTTTTTTAAAGAAATCACTAAATCCGTTAAGTGTTTCCACTGATGTACCCAACTGATTTAATGATCTGCAATTGGATTAGTGCTATCAGCATGCAGTGCTGAATTTGCTCAAAAAGCCCCCTCAGTTGGTACAGTGGACCCACCAGGGGACAACTTCCAGTTCTGGAAAAGCAGTGACTCTGCCTTAAGGCATAGCAAGATCATAATCTGCAAGTTTCCTTTTCAATTATTTGGAAAAAGAAATAAAGGCATAATTCTGTTTTAGACTATAGGACCTAATGTGCTAATTTTAAGAGTTTAAAAAAATCCTCCTGATTAATTAGTAATTATTCAGTGGGGATCTAGGTAGTTTGCTAATCAGAGCTGCAGGAACTAAAGTTGGCAAATACTCATTTTTTTAAAGGCTTTTTTTTTTCTTTCTTTGCAGTAATTACAGTAGAACCTTTTCAGCATCAGGTAGGTGAGATTATTCATTCTGGAGCGGGGAAGTCCCTTAGTCTGTAACGACAACCCATTTTTTTTTCTGAAAAAGTGGAAAGCAAAAAATGCTGAAGAAAAATGGGTCTAGTGACAGACAGATGTCTCTTCCTTTTAGTGATACCGATGGTGAAAGAAAGGTTGAGCTGACTTTTAGGATGGCCAGTTGGCACCAATCCAAGTCAAAATGGTGCTATTCTGTTCAGTAGACCTTTAAGGTTTACTTAGAGTACAAACCCCTGAGCTAACCACAGCCAAGAAATATAAAGCTTTTAGATACGGGCCTGATTCATGTATGATGCTAGAAAGAAATTCACAGGAGAAAAATATAGATCATGTTGTAGAGAGAGTTTCTTAATCTCTCATGTTTATTAAAAGCAGCGTTCTGTTTGCTGTAAGTCATGTTTAGAGTCTGAAGCATTCATGCTTAGGGTATTTGTTCTTTTTTGAATTTTTCATTATTTAAAATTCTGTTAAGTCAAAAAGCAGGTGTTTCAACTGCAGATGACTGGGTTACTAGTAGTCTTACTAACCTAGGATATATTCTGTAACCCCAAGTCAATTTGTGATACAGGGAATAATTTAAATAATGAGAAATATATCATGGACATAAAATACTTCAAGTGTCAACCAGGGCTTTTTTCTATGTTACAACATGGAAATTAGTTAAAAAGCAAAATATGCAGAGAATCATTGGTTATTGGCCTAAACATTAGTTTGCATGATTTTTTTCTTATCGCTGACTTGTTTTACAGACTGAGTAATTAATTGGTATAAAGCAAGCCTTTAATTATCTCTGTGTTAGGAAAAAGCTCATGGAGACAAGAAAGGATTTTAATGACCTAGGTGGCCTAATGATTTATATGGATCTTGAGGAGTAATTGTGTGTTTAGAAGAATGGAAAGCAGTGGCCATAAACTTTACCGGTAGCCTAAGACCAGAAGCACCCTCTTGCTAAGTTTAACCATCTGACCACATAAAGGGTCAGCTTGCAGAAATGGCTCTGTGCTTGGAGCATGGATTTAACCCAACCAGGAGATCATATAGCCCTCATCCTACCATCTAAAGCACTCCCCAGCCCCAAAACATCTTTATAGTAAGCTTAACAGAAAGGAAAAGGGAATAGGGTCAAGTTAGCTAAAATAAAACATTGCATAAAGGGAGCATTTTCAAACACATGCTGCTCCTAAGCGCAGCACGAGCTAGAGAAAGGTATAAAAAGTTCCCCTTGATAATACTAAAGACTCAGCTGTAAAAACAAGACAGGTAGGCACAGGAGAGAGAAAGCTGCACTCCACCTTCCTTACTTTGACTAATTATTTCATAAGGAAAGGAGATTTTTTTTTTCACCGAAAACCAGAATACATAAAACAATTTAACATTTCACTCTTTAAACAGCCTAAGTTCTTTGAACGGTCTTAATGTAGAGGGCTAAAGTTCACTGCACTTTATCTATAAAGTTTATTAAGAGAACTGACAGTGTACAGTCACAGGGAGAGATAGGAATAAGGCCGTTTTCCAGCATTTTGGTTCTTGATTTGGGGGCAAATAAGTGCTCATTTACAAATATATGATAAACAGATCCTTTGAGAATCTTTTTAGGGGAAACATTTAAAACATTGCAGCTCTTGAAGTTGTATTACTTTAAAAATACCCCATATTTCAGATATTTCATTAATTCTGATTGCATTTCCCTCTTATAATGGCAAATTACCTAGATCACATTATTATTGTTTTCATCACTTTCCGATCTCTTGTTTGCTGTTTTGTTTTTTTTTTTAAGTAGGAAGCAGAAATCGTAGGAAACTGGCCCCAAAATGTGTCCCTCAGAATACCAGTCTTATGAAATGCTTCTGAAAAGAATGTTTTTTTCCCAAAATCATTCGGGAACGCTGCATGTCATAATGTTCCTTTTGTGAATACCCATAATTTGTGTCAGTATAAGGCTCTGAGAAGTCCCATGGGCATGAAACCTTGATTTAGCTTGGTTTAACCCAACATATACCAATTTCATTGATCATAAGACCCTTTTATTACACAATAGAGGCGGAACTCGTGTTGGTCAGAAAGTATTTTCTATGTGCTATTTTGAAAAGTCATTTACTTTGCACTAGCCACAGGTCAGAAATAATAAAAAATCCAGGGAGGAAGGGAATCAACTTCATAAATGATGACATAAATTTGGGAAGATGGAGATAAATTTGGCAACCTAATTTCTTCTCCTATTCTGCCTTACCTGTTAGAAATTTAATTTGAATCAGTGCTTTGAAAAACTGTTTTAGCGACTGTTTCTGACAGTCGGTGCCGACATGTAAGATACGTAAATACGGTGCCAATATGTAAGACTGTGCCTATACTCAGTAAAAGGGACTCAACTGACGCTGACAAATGCACTGGGCATGGCTGAATCCAGAGTCTCTCTGAGCACAAGAATCAGGAACACATTGGTTTTACTACCTAGTTAATGTTAAAGTGAACAGGATGAATAGAACTAGCAAAAGTTTACCGTGGGAAGAGATCTAAGGGATACATTTTATAGATGAGAAAACTGAAGCCCAGAACACTGAAGGAATTGCATATTTCAAATCCAGTTAACAGAAGAATCAGAACTTTCTACAGTATTATGATGAAAGATGAACCATTGCATCTCACTTTTTAGGAGATGATGAAAAGGGTCTCTATGATCATCATGGTCTACTTCTAATTTGAGATTTCCACCAAGGGATTTCTCAGCCTTCTTCAAAAACCTCCAGGAAGAGGAAACACACTGAGTCCAGGCAGGGAGTTCAGCCCATCTTCATTGGCTGGCAATGATCCCAAGTCTTCCTGACTTTCCCTCAGATCTGTTCCCTCAATAAATGTTTCTTCATTATTTAATGCAGCTTCCACCCATTGATCCTAACACCACATTTAGTTCCTCTTGCACACCAGAGCCTTGCAGCTCTTTAAGCATAGCCATCGTGCTCCTCATCTCTCACTTTGTTAGTACTGTAAGAAGAGAAAAATTCAAAGAATTCATTTATTAGATTGACACACAAAAAAATAGGCAAAACACAGATAAGTATAGAAGCTTCTCTAATTGCTCAAAGGCTGATGTGACATCATTATTTCAGCAACCCAGGGATGCTGAGCACTTTGAAAGCATGTATCCATTTCAAAGGTTCTATAACTGAGTTTTGGGGACTTGGGGTGGTATCTGTGCCACGAAGGACAGGGTGAAGAGCCAGACTTCTATTCTCCTCTCTTTCCAGAACCTTCTCTGCCTTCCTTCTCCTCCATTCCACATGCTCCAGACTCTGCCCTTCTTACTGACTTGGGACTAGGTGATCTAGAGTTAGGGTCTTGTCCTGGGAACGAAAAACCAGTTCTGGGGAGCAAGGATCCAGGAAGGTGTGGAGCAGAAGGAAGGGTGGATCCAGGACCCCCCGCGGATGGAGCCAGAGGTCAAAGGGATGCCTGGGTGACAATTTAACACAATTTCCACATCGACTTTGAGTGTTGGCTTTCTGATACTAAAGAACAAATTTAATTTATCCTGATGATTTTTCTTTTACAAACTAAGTATGCCAGCCAAAATCTCCAAATTCTGGACAGAGAACATTCTTATTTTTGTAACTGTTAACTTTCCATGTTGAATTTTCTCTTACTGCTTCCCTCTTCACACTACTATGTAATTTCATACCAAACGACAGTCCCTTTAACATCTTTCTGTGTGTGTAACGTAGTAAGATTATTGCTGCACTGTAAAAATGTCACTGATCTAGGACATTTCCCTGAATGACTCAGATTGTAATTATTCTCTTTCTCAGACAGAGACAAAATACCCATTTTCACTAGTAAAACACACACACATAGCTTCCATAATTTTTTAAACCTTAAAATAGGCTTTTGTAAATCTGGAAGTCAAATGGCCTTTCTATCAATAACTTACTACTGAATTCCTCCCTAATTATTCACTGATGAATGTACACTCAGAAACACAGGTTAACAGCAGTTCAAATACTACCGAAGCATAAGTAATGTTGGGTTTGGCAGTCTTTAAATATAATAACTTCAACTGGAAGTTTCTCTAATTTTTCTTTGTTAAAATCCAATGTCTTCAAACATACTTTCCCCTTAATGTGTGACAGACATGTCAAACACTGGCTGGTAAATGTTTGAACAGTAATAATATTGATCTCTTCAATGGAAATCTTCCATACAAATGGTAGAAGACCATTAGCAAAAGCTTTTATTTGTACTCCCATTATGCTTTGCAATTAACAAAGAAAGTATTCTTAGCATGTGCGAAATACATGCACACACACACACACACACACACACACACATATATATATATATAAAATTTGTGGTAAAAAAGTAGTAATAGCTTATATTTATATACAAGCTTATAATTGCTTATAATTACATATACAGAATTTTTGGTGAAAAAATAGCAATAGCTTATAATTATATATATAAAATTTTTGGTGATAAAAGTAGTAATAGCTTATATATATGTAGCGCTCTTTTCTGAATAGCTGAGAAGGCTTTTATGCTTGTCCTTGTGGTATAGGCTTGAAAAGAGAGAGTGAACCAGTAGCATCCTATGACATGTGAGGATGTCTTTTCTGCAGTTGTGTCCACATCACTCCTAGACCAGCCGGTCAATTTTGTCAAACCACTGGCTTCACAGGCAACTCATTACTGAATTCACTAGTGAATCAACTGAGCTGACTCCTCGCCCCTGGGTCTGGACCTCGCTGCCAGGGACTAGAGGTGAACCAGTAGCACTGGTGCTGGGGGCTCGGGGGAGGTAAAAGAAACAGAAGCTGTGCCAGGGGAAGGTAATCCGAGGACACTTCTATAGCAGCGCATCTTCCACGACCTCCAGACCGTGCTCTCCTATTTCACAGCTGCAGGGCTGTCTCAGGGAGGCTGTAAGCCCAGGCTTTGCTAGGACTGCAAACAAAACCTTGCATTTCCTTCTTGCTCTAAACTGCACTTTTTAAAAACAGTGTTTAAACCTGGTTAATACGACTTTTGATAATGGCCTTAAAAAAAGTCAAAAGATAAAATATGAATCCTAGAAGATAAATGGCAGCGTAAAAAGGAAATTAGAAAGGGTGATTTGGAGGTCAAATGCATGTCCAGGTACTAGTTGCAGGGTTTTCATTTTAAAGCACAAACTGAAGGAGCCATGCCCTGGCTAGTCCTGGGGACTCTGTGACGTCTCTGACCAGTTACCACCCTGGGATAGTGTTAGCTCTTCTGAAGGCCAGGGACAACTGCCCTGATGTCCCCCATCTAAGGATAACTGTACAGAATTATTCTGGCATCTCTTCCCTAGGAGTTTCTCTTTTCCTTTTTCTGCCGATCCAAGTTCCATACTTTCAAAGCCCAACTCCAGGTTCACTTGTTCTGTGAAGATTTTCTTAGACTCAATCGCCTGTAAATGTTTCCTCCACTTGAATTTATGGAGCCCTGAGACAGTATGGACTGAGTAATTATACATTTGCCCAATGTTGACCTGGAGTTATTTTCTTAGGTGTTACCATGACTTATTTATTTCCCTGATAAGATTATACTTCTTGTGGATAGAAAATATGTCTCTCTATTTACCTTGGATTTTTCTGAGAGTCAGAAACAAAAACAGTTTCCCGGGAAAGAAGTTCATGCTTGTTGAGAAAATAAATAAACAAGAAAAATGAGAACAAACGTGGCATAGCTATGTATTCACATTTTAACGTCATTTAATCGGGATCTTGTAAACTGTTTAGTAAATAGTTCTGAAAGAAAACGTCTTACACTTTCAAAAATTTTTTCTACGAATCACGTAAATTGCTTCTGGGAAAACTCAAGGAACTGTGTTCTGCTTTTGTTTCAATTACATTAAACCTTATGAAAATAGCCATCATGACAACAATGTCTCTTTGGAAGAGAACACCAAATACTTAGGGGCATAGCCTCATCTAGATGTTCTGGGATTCAAGAGCCCAATTCCTATTAGTGGTAATAAGCTCTATGTCTATAAATCCCTAGACACTTATGTCAAGACTACCTGTTTCAGTTTCCACAGGTGGAATGATGGTTCTAATGAGGTCCATGTCCTCAAGATTTCTATTTAGAAAAATACCGTGTTTAGACTTCAACTTTTCAGCCATCCCTGGTCCTGTTACGGATAAGGGTGACATTTATGCATTTTGAATCCTCTGTTAAGAAACTGTAATTCATGACCTTTTAAAGTAATTTGCTCCACATAAAGTCTCAATCCAATGGACGTCAGTGTGTTTTCGAAACACATACAAATGGTGAGTTTTGCCTAATGAAGCTGTTCATTATTTTCTCCCCGTTATGTTCCTGCCTGCATTATCACTGTCCTCTGCTTCCTTCAGTCAGGGGACAAGCATCATAAGGTTTCACAGGCTTTATTTTTATACTGATCTTCTGAGTGCCCTACACACAATTCATTCTCCTTTCTTTAGTGCCTGAACACATAAATTCACAACCGTTTGTATTTAAGGTCAGTATCTGTAGAACCCAACATTTTCGACTATTTTTTTCATCATTTGAATTTCAAATTCTTATCCTCAAATGCTTTTCACCCCTCTTGAAATCCAGGGTCTAAGGAGAATTGCACGCCCTGCTCTAATAATCTGTCTGTTGTATGGCTTAGAGATGTAAATTACAGGTTTTGTTCTTTTATTTCCCCTTTTTAGTATTGAACTTACATTAAAATGAATATAAGTCCAGCAGGCACATTTGTAAGTGAGGATATATGTAATGCCTATATGGGATATGCCTGTATGCACATATATTGGTGTATGCATGAGCATAAATACAGAAGATTACAATCTTATCTAAGGAAGATTAATTTATAAATAAAAAGACTCCAAATCTATGGTAGTCTACACAAAACATTGCCATTCGGAGTTAATTTTGTGGGCCTCCCTTACCAAGAGATTTTCTTATCCATGAGGCAGGTGGAGATGACAGATGACGGACAGGTTAACCCAAACCCCAGGACTGAGAAACGATTAACTCTAGTCGTCAGGTGATTAGCCCAAGTCCTAGGGTCACAACCTTGCCTGTCAGTACGTTGCACCCAAACTCCTTCAGGAAAGGTAAGGAAATTTGAACATGCCATTTTTAAAGCCAAACGTGGTGCATTTGCAACAGACCTCTGTATTCTGTGCACACCTTCTCGGTGGAGTCCGATTTCCAGTTTTTGTTAAATTAGTTTCATATCAGTCAATACTTGTTTAAAAACATGTCATAAGTCTGTGGCTTGTGCACGCTTCAATTACCTCTGATTATTACATCAAGATTCACAAACGAGATACCACAGGCACTCCTATTTACTGCAAAATGCTATCGAAACAAACTGAAATTCAATTTCGGAACAGATTGCAATAACCTATCAAAACAGAGCCAGTGGGGAGGTCAGGCCCCGAGGTGTGCCTGGCCATTGTTAAACCAAGACGGTGTCTCACCTAATCATTTAAACATGGTCTTGTGGCCTGACATTTTTAATGCTTTCTTGATCTCTTTCTTCTGGCTCTGTGTGTGCTTTGCCACTGTGGGGTGCAGTGCATAGCAGGTTACGGATTAAACACCAAGTCTTTTTCTGCCAATAGCGCTTTTAGGAGGGGACAAATGATTGGGTACTTTTTATAAATAGTCACACCATAGGTGTGCGCAGAAAGCAACCTTTATTCAGGGTTCTTAAAAGCTGCCTGCTTTTTAGATACAAACCAATCCATAAAACTGCCAAGTTCAAATTTTCAGTTATTATCTGGGCAATAAGGTACCTTGGTAGGCTGATGGGACATTTTTGTCGGCACACATTAAGATCCCAGCCTTAACTAATGCAACCTGGCTTTAAAAATTAAATTAATTTCACTTACATAATCCCCCTGGGATATGCTGGGATATGCAGCCCATGGTTTGCATTGACTTTGTGATTCATTGACTTTGGATTAAACTGGAGGGTTAAGAATTTTACATGCCAGCCAGCTCTGACCCTGAAGAACAGAAACATACACATATCTCTCCCATCATCTGTTGCCTCAGGGCAAGAGAAAAGAAAGCCATTGTAATTTGGAGACAAGACTTTTCCAGACAACTGCGAATGACAGCAACCATAGCGAGTCACTGAACAGAAGTGTGTTGTGGAGACCTGAGGCGTGGTGAGAAATTAATGGGAGCACAGAAAGTGGACCAAATATGCAGTTTTCCAAAGAGAAAATGTTGGCAAGAATTCTAGAAAAAACTCAAAGAGGCTGCAGATTCGTTGACCATAACCATTCAAACATGGGTTACAAAGTTTTTCCTGGAAGCAGAGAATTAATGAAATGGGGATACAATTTAGAAGAGGTGTATATTATAATTATATACACCGTATAGAGAGGGTTATCTACATCAATCCTCAAGCTGAAATGAAATGAACTGGTTCCATCTCTTTATATTAAATACAGAAACGGAGACGCAGGGAGGCTGAATCGCCCAAGATCACAGTCAGTTTTCGTGTCAAAAGACTCAGGACTTCTGACTGCCTAGCTAGTACTTTTCCACAGACGTTTCAAACATGTTTTCCCACTTCTGTTGGTTAAGAATGCAAATCTTCTCTACAGATTTACTTCTTTCCTAATTTTTCATGAAGAACAGAATTCTACCAACGCTTGATTATGGACTCTTTTATCTCTCGAGCATATTTTTGAACAATAAGCAAAGTGATTTTAAATATCTTCACTCAAAAAATATACATTTTCAAGGGTTCTGATAGACTTAGTTAATGCTTAACTACAAATAAGGTCAAGAGGAAAGTAAGTTTTTTATGTCTGTGCCACTACGCTGACATTCACACTGAACCTCCAGAGGCCAAGTGTCTGAACATTTTGGTGGGAATCATAACATCAAAGGGCTTGAAAGGCTTTGGGTTCATTTGCATAACCTAATCCCACTCAGGCAAGTGAGCAGATTTGTGCCTGTCCAAAGGAAGAAAGTGCACAGCTTCCCTGGTAACTTTTTCCTATATTCCATAACCCTGACTTTAAAACAAATTTTACCAGACTGTTCCAACCTGTCTTATTTTATTTTCATACCATTTCGTCTTTTTCCCAATTTATTTAAATGCACATATGCACATATACTTAAATAACAAGCTATTTTTATCCCACTATACTCAAATTCTCTATTTCTTTTCAGATGAGTTAAGAAATGTTTATAAAATATTAACTTCAACACACTAATCCGGACAGGGACTTTTTCCAGGCTTTTCCTTCCCTGGAATGTTTTTGGCCCAGTAAACTTTAATTGTAACATCTTTAGTAGATATCTTGGCATCCAGTGCAGAGGGAAACAGAAACAAAGTGCTTCCTTAGAATTTTACAACCTGTTTGCACTATTATGCCTTTACAATGGTGATGGTGTATTTAACCACATACAATTCATTTCATTGTGCTAGAAACAAAGAAAACTATCATGAACCAGAATGACAGAAGGGAATTTGGAGGGCATCTTCTCTGACCCCTAAATGTAACAAATAAGGAAGCAGAGACCCTAGTAAGTGATGTGGACCACAGGTCATATGACCAACAGTCTGCAGCCGAGTTAGCGTTGAATTCTGGATTCTCTCTTGCAAATCCAGTGCTTCTACTATTAAAACACACTCAGTCAGCATTCAGCAAAGGGGAGAAAACAGAAAACACATTCATTATCTTTGAAAGAAGAATGCTTGACATCTACTAATAGCACGCACACACACACACTCAAAGTCCACAAAAATCCCTTAAAACACAGCTGATTTGCATAATAGGGAGGTGGCACTATTGCTATACTGTGGACTTATCAATTTTTGCATGCCCATGTGAATGAATGAATTTCACTCATCCACATCCAATGTGTATTCTTTCATCCATCACAGGTGTAATGTGGATAATGTTCTTTAATCAGGCAACCTGAAGAAATCCCTAATACCAATTAAATATATTCTTTATTTCATGTTACCACTGAACGATGCCAGGTAGGTGTGAGCAAATTCAACTAAGCAGGACTTATTTATATGAAATCAGAGAGTAAGTGTTTGAAAGTTAATGAGGAAGAAAAGAATATGCCCTTCTTGTAAAATCCTGAAGGGTTCACCCTATATACGTGAACCTGGGAGAGAACCAACATCTGTATTACACCTGAGCGATAATTATAACATTAAACAAGGACTATTTCCTCAGTGTCATAGCTACCCATCCACTAAGCTGCCCGAGTTACAGCAGGCAGCTGTGATGGGGATGGCCTTGGCCAAGAAACCAGGAGGGCAGAATTGGAAGTCAAACTCTGCTGCTGGACAGTTGGGTGATGCTGGGTGACTCACCTTACCTCTCTGGGCCTTTGTTTCCTCATCTGCACCCTAAGGGGTTTGCTCTAGAAGATCTCAAAGGCCCTTTGCATAAAAACACACTGGGATTCAAAATAGTCACCTTGTGCTCTGGTTCCATCATAGCCTCTGGTCACGGCCCAGAGCCACTGACTTGCCCTGATACCATCTCTAAGATGTCAGATGTGGGCGGTGGATCTCAAGCTGGTCATTCTTCAAGTGTCAGACAGTTAGAAAAGAATTTAGAAACTGCAGGTTTTCATTTTGATGATTATCTTTTAAAAAGCTCAACCCAAACACAACCTCGGTCACCACCATATAAGGAATACTGCTGTGTGTTTTTGCAGGCACATGAGTATTTGTGTTTATGATTAAATGCATGTCACGTGCAGGCCACAAGAAAGCTCCCCGTGTGGACAAAGACACAGTGGAGGGAGAATGACTCATCTCTTGGGAACCCAGAAGTAACGGAGAACTGAACTCTAAGGAAACCAGCATCCTGGCTGCTGGCACCATGGTCTACTCACTGGGAAATCAATAAGCCGTAGCTCACCCATAGCAATTCTAGACATAAGTGGGTGGTGTAGAACGTCTCATTAAAAGGGTTTTATCCAACATGATATTTTGGGGTACACCATTAAATTAATCCACCATTAACAGAATATTAATTTAAGCCATCAGTGGCTAAAACAAATTAAACAACAAAAAAATTGAAAACAAGCAAAGACCATGAAAATGGTTAAAAGGGTTGTCCATCATGCTGAAACTCAAGGAAAATAAGTTAATAACAAGTAAAGCATAAAATTGCAAACACATCCTACCATTATTACGTTACCCAATAAAAAGGATTTTGTTTCTACCAAATGCCATCATTCATTACATCAAATTGAGGTTGTTATCTGAGTGTTTGGGTTTTGCAGTTTTGTTGGGATGAATGTGTAAACTTGCATTGCTTTATTTATTCTAGGGGGAATTTAAGCATAAATAAAAGATGAATAAATTTTGGGGATATGTATAATAAGTAAGATTATAATAAAAAATAGTTTTCAGTGTGAAAGGTCTATGGACATGCTTTTCTGTAAAAGGGGGTCAGTATATTCTTAAGTCTGAGAAACACTTTTCTTTCAGCCATATCCTCAGGCAGGAGCCCGCAGCCAGACAGGAAGGTCTGTTTGAAGCCAGGCTGCCTCCTGGTCCACTGACCTCTCTAAGTTTGATTGCTCTGGAACTCTCAGTCTCCTTTTCCTTTTAGTGACTCTAAGTAAACTCATGAAAAAAGGTTCTTTTCATCTTAATACTACTCCTTATACCCAAGCCAGCCGGAAATCTCCAAGCCGGCTTGGAGGAGGAGGACAAGATGTCTCTGGACCCTCAGGGAGGGCCTGGATGTGGACAGGAGAGTTGGGGAGGGTTGATCTCGGGCAGTAACTGGCCCCTGACCCAGGGGAGGCACAAGGGGCCGTCCTTACTCTAGAGCTTGGGGCGGGGATGGGAGCAGGCCCAAGGCTGCACACCAAGGCTGGTTCAGGCCAGGCAGTGGGTTCCCTGGAAGGGACAGGGCCACCAGAGCCCAGGTGGGATTAGCATCTCAGTTCTAATAATCCAATTTAAACAAAGTCATTCAGCACAACTTCAGATATTCTACATATTGATTACAAATCACAAACTGGAGGTCAATACAAACTATAATACAAAACAAACACGAAACACTGTTGTCTATAGTGATGCCATATAATTTATGACAAATTTAGTTAAGGCCACGGGCTGTGTCTTATTATAAGCAGCAGCGCACTTTTAAGGGGAGACTGGTTAATCTGTAATCTGAGTTAACAGTTTTTTCCAAGGATGTTTTTAGAAGCTGTTTGTTATGAGTTTCTGTTTCTTTAGATTGAGATTGAATATAAATAAGGATTCTGGAATACTGCTGGGGCCTCTGCATATTTTATTTCCTACCTTACATCTCATGGAGTGAAAGTCCCTCTTGTTCTAAGGAAACTACTTTTCCTTCAAACACTTGGGGGCTTAAAAGCAGGATTAACTGTCCTAAATTAGACAGTCCCCAAGGGTACAGGGAGGGAAGGGGAAAACAGAGATTGACCCTCTTGGTGACTGACTGGAATCCTGCAGCCAGATGAGGTACGGCTCGGCCTCATGGCCCTAGAAAATGAGACTCTGGGAGAAAATCAGCTGCTCTAAGAAAAAAATCCTAAGCGTTACATTATCCTTGAAAACGAGTACCATATTTTCCTGTTAATAATATACTTATCAACTTCAGTTCACAGTTGAAATTCATTTTCCTGTTAATCTCACTCATTTTGGCAGGCATAAAATATACATATTTTTACAAAGACAAGCGAGGTTTTCAAGATCTTGGGATCTCCGGAAACAGTTTTTCATTTGGTGAAAGGCATCTCGCCAGAGAGCCTGTTCTCAGCACAGGTGCCAGGAGTAGCATGTAAAAGTCACGGTCAGTTTATGTCTACCCTGGGTGACCAGGACTCACCTGCTGGGCACTTAGAGATGCAGGTGGCCCCTGATGGCCCAGGCTGAGAGTCTCATGGATCTGAAAGAGCTGCTTCTGTGTCTACACAGTCATTCTTTTTTTCTGCGGTACGCGGGCCTCTCACTGCTGTGGCCTCTCCCGTTGCGGAGCACAGGCTCCGGACGCGCAGGCTCAGCGGCCATGGCTCACTGGCCTGGCCGCTCCGCGGCACGTGGGATCTTCCCGAACCGGGGCAGGAACCCGCGTCCCCTGCATCGGCAGGCGGCCTCTCAACCACTGCGCCACCAGGGAAGCCCCACAGCCATTCTTAACCCCAAGAAATACCTCGTGAATTTTCAACCTTGAAGTAGAAGGGCCCACTTCATGTTCTAACCCTAGTTCCCAAGATCCCAAGTGCTTTTCACTTACTGCTCAGGAAATAAGCACACTTGTAACTAGTCAGGCTGACGGGGACTCTATAATCTCTGTTTCGCTGGTTGGGGAACACAAGGTCCCCTAGCCAAGCAGCTGGCTGGGCATCATACAGGCCGTGGTTTTGGTATCAGAAGGATCTGGCTTCAAACCCTCATTTGACACCTCAAGTTCTGTACTCTTAGGCAGATCTTTTTTTTTTTTTTTTTAGCTACTTATTTATTTTAAATTTTTTATTTATTTATTTTTTATACAGCAGGTTCTTATTAGTTATCTATTTTATACATATTAGTGTATATATGTCAATCCCAATCTCCCCCCCCCCACTTTCCCCCTTTGGTGTCCAAACGTTTGTTCTCTACATCTGTGTCTCTATTTCTGCCTTTTAAACCGGTTCATCTGTACCATTTTTCTAGATTCCACACATATGTGTTAATAGACGATATTTGTTTTTCCCTTTCTGACTTACTTCACTCTGTATGACAGTCTCTAGGTCCACCCACGTCTCTACAAATGACCCAGTTTCGTTCCTTTTTATAGCTGAGTAATATTCCATTGTATATATGTAACACATCTCCTTTATTCATTCGTCTGTCAGTGGGCATTTAGGTTGCTTCCATGACCTGTATTGTAAAGAGTGCTGCAATGAACATTGGGGTGCATGTGTCTTTTTGAATTACGGTTTTTCTCTGGGTATATGCCCAGTAGTGGGATTGCTGGGTCATATGGTAATTCTATTTTTAGTTTGTTAGGGAACCTCCATACTGTTCTCCATAGTGGCTGTATCAGTTTACATTCCCACCAACAGGACAAGAGGGTTCCCTTTTTTCTCCACACCCTCTCCAGCATTTGTTGTTTGTCGATTTTCTGATGATGTCCACTCTAACTGGTGTGAGGTGATACCTCATTGTAGTTTTGATTTGCATTTCTCTAATAATTAGTCATGTTGAGCAGCTTTTCACGTGGTTCTTGGCCATCTGTATGTCTTCTTTGGAGAAATGTCTATTTAGGTATTCTTCTTAGGCAGATCTTATAACCTTTTTATACTTGGCTTCCTCTTTAGTAAAATGAGAATGAGAATGTCTTGCAGGGTGCTTGTGAGGGTTAATCATCCCCACCCACCACCAGGCACACAGAGATGCAACATGAATTGCAGCTGTTACCATGACAGGTCTAGGCTGGCACGCTGCTAGAATGTAAACTCCATATTCTTCCCACTAATCACAATATTCCTCCACCACCACCACCACTACAACTTCTACCTACTCTTCATGAACACTGACTTGTGACAGGACCTTCACTAGGTACTTTCCCTGCATAATCTCATTTTATACCCAGTAACCCCACAAGGTACTGTTTTTAGGCCCACTTTGTAGTTGAGAGCAAGGAGGTTTAACAAGGTTCCATTGAGTAACCCCAAGGTCACAGAGTAAGCGGCTGACCCTGGCTTAGGGCTGAGGAAGCCACGCCTTATTCCTTCTACAGGATAAGCCAACTCTGCCCACCTCATTGCCACGGAAACCTGCCTTTCCAGCCTCGGACTGCCTTTCTTTCTGTCCACTAGCTCTCCAAGCAGCGGTCCCCAAGGCCCACAGGCTTGCCCAGCAGAGCAGCTTTTGGGTCAGAGGCCTGAGTGCTGAGATGGGGCCTCATGCTGTTCTTATATTTATTTATTTATAAATAAATTTATTTATTTATTTTTGGCTGTGTTGGGTCTTTGTTGCTGCGCGTGGGCTTTCTCTAGCCGCAGTGTGCGGGGGCTGCTCTTCGTGGCAGTGCGCGGTCTTCTCATTGCGGTGGCTTCTCTTGTTGTGGAACATGGGCTCTAGGCACGTGGGCTTCAGTAGTTGTGGCACGCGGGCTCAGTAGTTGTGGCTCATGGGCTCTAGAGTGCAGGCTCAGTAGATGCAGCACGCAGGCTTAGTTGCTCCGCGGCATGTGGGATCTTCCCAGACCAGGGCTCGAACCCGTGTCCCCTGCATTGGCAGATGGATTCTTAACTACTGAGCCACCGGGGAATCCCCCTCATTCTGTTCTGCTCCCAGAACTGTCACTGGTCCTTGCTGAGTGCCATCTCTAGAACTGTAGGTCCAGACGGCTGAGGCAGGAACCAGTTCCGGGTATTTTTTTTTTAATTGCTGCAGGCGGTTGATTCTGAGGGATGTGATTGGTTGAGAATCACGAATAGGTCCTGGTGGCCTTGAGAGCAGATGTTGCACTTTGGGGGGGATCCCTGGGCTTCCTCCCGGTTTCCCTACCTGAACTCCGGGTTGCTAAATGCTCTCTACTTACATAAAGAGCATCTGTGAAAAGGGAAAAGATGACCTTTGTGATCTGGAAAAGTCACTTGAACAAGTTCATGCTCTGAGCTTGCTGCTCTCTCCTACTTCCTACCAAATCAGGATGAACAACATTGTTGACCTTCCAGACACTTGTCTTTTCAAAGTTCCCAGGTGCCTGCCCACCTGTGTCCTCTTCACGGCCCTGGGAATCCGCCTGGACTTCTCTTCAAACCAGTGCTAGTGAAATGTTTCCAATGACCCATTAGCTTAGCTTTCAAAAGGACAAGAAGACACCTTCCTCCTGTTTCATTGGCAGCGATAAAAATCTCTACACATTTTGCGTGTCCACCCGGCAGGAGGATTGTAAAGTCTGGACTGTTCTCGGGGACAGCTCTGTCACTGCCTCTGCTGTGCCGAGGGTCTGAAGCCCTACTCTGGACGGTAG
>RJWK010042000.1:0-19347 GCA_004363435.1 Platanista minor
CATTTTAATAATTTTAAATACCTATGTGTTATATAAAAATAAAAAAGGGAGCCCATTCAATAGTGTGTAGGGCACCATGCCAGTGGCTACCATGGAATTTTACCAAGGTGGTGAAAGTACGGCACCCACCTTGAACAATTTATAATCTGTCTCTTGTGAGAAGTGCTCGCTTAGTGCATTAGGGCTGCTATAACCGAATACCAAAGAGTGGGTGGCTTATAAGCAACAGAAGTTATTTCTTATAGTATTGGAGGCTGGGGAGTCCAAAATCAAGGTGTCAGGAGATTTGGTGTCTGGTGAGAGCCTGCTTCCTTGTTCATAGACAGCTGTCCCCTGGATGTGTCCCCCGTGACGAAAGGGATGAGGGAGCTCTTCGGTCTCTTATAAGGGCACTAATCCCATTCTTTAGAGCCCTCATGACCTAATCACTCCAAAAGGTCCACCTCTAAATACCATCATGTTAGAGATTAGTTTTTAATATATGAGTATTGGAGGGCACAAGCATTCAGTCTATAGCAAGTTCATAAAAGGCAATTCAGAGGTGGGAGAGAACCCATGGTCAGGGGAACTGGCATGCATTCATGAAGTGGTGGTGTATCAACAGTGCCTGGATACAAGAATGAGAAATCAACTGATAGAGCTGACTGTGGGGAAGATAAGAACTAACTGGGGAAAGCATGTTGGTTAAGATAGGAAAAGGCAGGGCTTATCTGAAGAACATATAATCGCATCTTTCCGGATAGGCTACTTCTTGAACAGGGCTTTTCAACGTCAGCAGTACTGACAATTTGGATCAGACAATTCTTTGATGCAGGGGGCAGTCCTGTGCACTGTAGGATACTTAGCAGCATCCCTGGCCTCTACTTCCTAGATGCCAGTAGCGCCCTGCCTTCCCTACTCCCCGCACCCCACGTTGTCACAAACAAGATTTTCTCCAGATGTTCCCAAAAGTCTCCTCGGAGGCAGTACGGCCCCTAGTTGAGAATCGCTGCTGTAGAACCTTGTGCTCCAGGGACCAGCAGCATCAGTATCACATGGGAACTTGTTAGAAATGTAGAAATTCAGACCTCGTCTCAGACCTACTGAAATAGCTTCTGCATTTTAACAGGATCCCCAGGTGATTCATAAGCACATTAAAATCTGAGGACAACTGCTCTGAGGAATAGAAGAAAGGGCTGGGGAGCTTGGTTGCGGGTAGATCCTGGAAAGGCTTGAACATTCTGCTACAATTTTGGATTTAACTTCATAGGCAATGAGGCTATATGGAATGTTTTCTTTTTATCACAGATTTATTTTAGAAACAGTAACTTGCCGTCTAATTTTGCCTGTTTAACATTCTTCTCACCCTCTTTACTACCTCAGTCTCAGTTTTAGGGGGAATGATGAATGCCAGCTAAAAAACTTTGTTTCCCAGTCTCCCTTGTAGTTGAGGGGCTCCTGGGACTGGATTCTAGGAAGAAGTTTTTCGGGGAGTTTCTAGGGAAGCTCCTGCTGACTCAGATGTCATGCCCCCTTTCCCTTAGATCTTTCTTCTTCTTTCCTGGGAATGAACAAGACCGTTTGAATTCCAGCAGCCATCTTTACAGTTAGAGAAGAGGCCCTCCCTAAAGATGGTGGAGTACAAAGCTGGAAGGAACCTGAGTCAAAGAGAGAGAAAAATATACCCTAATCTTGTTTAAGCCATTATTTTTCAGAGGTTTATTACTCACAGCTGAATGCAATTCCTGCCTGATTATCAAGATTGCTATTAATGTGATGGCATAATTGGAGGAAAGGAAATCTGGGCAGAAACGATTGAAATAGTCTGGGTGGGAGATTGGGAGACCGTAAATAAACCTGAAGAGGAATTTAGAATCTGATTTTCTTTGAGGTATGATCATTTTCAAATTTGTCAGTGGAAAAATGGCAATGTCGTTTTTTTAAAACACATTTTGTGCTTTTTTAAGTATTTATTTGTATTATCGCGAATAACACGCTCTCTGTTAAATTCCAACCTTTCATTTTTATTTTATTTCTTTATGTATTTATTTTTGGCTCCACTACGTGACATGTGGGATTAGTTCCCTGACCAGGGATTGAGCCCGCACCCCCTGCTTTGGAAGCGTGGCGTCTTAACCACTGGACCACCAGGCAAGTCCCGGCAATGTAGGTTTTTTTTTTTTTTTTTTTTTTTGCGGTATGCGGGACTCTCACTGTTGTGGCCTCTCCCGCTGCGGAGCACGGGCTCCGGACGCACAGGCTCAGCGGTCATGGCTCACGGGCCCAGCCGCTCCGCGGCACGTGGGATCTTCCCGGACCGGGGCACGAACCCGCGTCCCCTGCATCGGCAGGTGGACTCTCAACCACTGGGCCACCAAGGAAGCCCCGCAGAAGGGATTTTTACAATAGTGTTGGAAGGTATAACTCAGAGGACCAGGAGCTATTTTATGAGGAAGTCCACTTGCTCAAGGAGCACTTCCTTCCCTGCAGTGACCTCAGAAATCAGCGAGGTCGAGTGTTTGCTCACTCTCTGCAGTTAGGTCGAGTAACTGAAGCCTGCTCCATCTTTTCCAGACTCTCCTGTGTTGGTCATGACTCCTCAGATATGCGCCTTTGAGACTGCTGTCGTGGAAATGGGTGATCCATGTGTCTATGGCATGGCCAATATTACTGCCCTCCGAAAATATTTCCTCTTTTTTCTACTCAGTGTCTTTTGCATACCTAGAGAAATTAACTCCACAAAAGTTGGTTTATTAAACAGCTGCAAATACAGGTCATAGGTGAGGTGTTTTCAGGGATTGCAAAGATGATAAGACCATGACCTAGCTCTTAGGATCTAGCTTTTACCAGGATGGAAACCAGATTAGTGTGATAAGTGCTTTTTAGTAAGTTATATCTCAGGGTGCTCTGGTTCTAAAAATTAAAGGCCTGGGGTTACATCTGAAGGCAGGACTTTCTGCTTGTCCAAAATGCATGAGCTCTGGGGTCCGTGTACTCCTGCTCTTTGGGGGAACATTTCCTCGGTCTGCTTTTCTCTCTTTCCCATTTAACCTCATTCACTTACAGCACCTCCCTCCTCTGAAAAGACACCATCTCAAGTCTTATCCATTTGTGTCCCTCCTCACAAATGATTCCCATTATAGCCACTGTTTCTTATTTCATGTTCACAGTCCCTTATCTGCAATTACAAAATCCTGAAGCTCTGAAAACCGAAAGTTGGTTTTTTTTTGTTTTGTTTTGTTTTGTTTTGTTTTTTTGCGGTACGCGGGCCTCTCACTGTTGCGGCCTCTCCCGTTGTGGAGCGCAGGCTCAGCGGCCATGGCTCACGGGCCCAGCCGTTCCGCGGCATGTGGGTTCTTCCCGGACCGGGGCACGAACCCGTGTCCCCTGCATCGGCAGGCAGACTCTCAACCACTGCACCACCAGGGAAGCCCCAAAAGTTGGGTTTTTAAAAAATTTTGGGGGGTATAATTGATTTACGATGTTGTGCCAGTTTCAGGTGTACAGCAAAGTGAATCTGTTATACAAATACATCTATCCACACTTTTTCAGATTCCCAACCCATATAGGCCTTTATAGAGCATTGAGTAGAGTTCTCTGTGCTATACAGTAGGTCCCTATCAGTTATCCTTTTTTTTTTTTTTTTTTTTTTTTTTGCGGTACGCGGGCCTCTCACCGTTGTGGCCTCTCCCGTTGCAGAGCACAGGCTCCTGACGTGCAGGCTCAGCAGCCATGGCTCACGGGCCCAGCCGCTCCGCGGCATGTGGGATCTTCCCAGACCAGGGCACGAACCCGTGTCCCCTGCACCGGCAGGTGGACTCTCAACCACTGTGCCACCAGGGAAGCCCCTTCAGTTATCCATTTTATATGTAGTAGTGTGTATGTGTCAATCCCAATCTTCCAGTTTATCCCTCCCCTCCCCTTACCCCCCGGTAACCGAAGTTGTTTTTTTTAAATAACTCATGTGATAGCAAAACCTTCCCTGAGCTTAAGTGAGGTACTATATAGCATTTATTCATCCCTAGAACATTCATTTTGTTGCTTGAAGAAACGTTAATGTGTTGGTCAAGGAGTGCTGCTTTATACCTTAGTATGGAAAACTCTGATTACCACCTTTTGAAAACTTGAAACATTCTGAATTCCCAAACATATCTGGTCCCAAGAGTTTTGGATGAGGGGATGCGGGCCTGTACTGGTCTCAAAGTCCTGCCCAGTGCAAAGAAGATGGAAAGAAGAGGTTATAATGGCTGCAAGAGTGGAGACAGCATGATCATTTGCAAATGATGCCATGTGTTAACTGGAAAACTCATGAGAATCAGCTGAAAAGCCATTATACATAAGTGAGATGGCTAAACCCAAAGTAAACAGCTATGTCAAAAGTCCAGCCCTTTACTAGCTTCTGAGACTAATCTTAGAGTTTAAGGAACCTAACCTAGTTCACTAGTTTAAATGACTGAGATCAAATCTGTACTCCAAATTGAATAGCTGGGTTCCTGTCCTTCCTTGTGACCAACATCCCACTTTTCCGGGATGGCAGCTCTATGATGAGAGAGCCACAGCCTGCTTGGTAAGCTCTTTAGTCCTGCCTGAGTACCTAGATCTCTTTTCACGTGTTCCCTGGACCTGCTGGGATCCCAAGCTTCCGGCGGGCTTGATTCTGCCCCCCACCCCTGGTTGCCCCTGGTCTTCCTCCAGCCCTTGTTGTCTCTAGAATGCTGCCCCTTGCATGATTATGGAGGCCAACTTTGGCCTTTTTCAGAAATGATATTCAGATAGCTTGGCTGTGACTTTACCTAGAGTGATTGTGCAACACATCCTATAAACAACCTCAAAGATCACAGAAACAGAACAGTGCAGCTGTGCCTCCACATGCCCAGAGAAGCCGTTGAGTTTTGGTGACATTTTAAATCTGAACGGTGACTAATGATGCACCTGGGATATAAACTCTGAATCATCCAAAACCATTAATTGTCTCTGTCCCAGGTAAAGCTCAAGCAGTGGGAACTCTTTCATAGGGTACATGTTTGAGCTTCACATATGAGCAGGGCTACAGGAGGAATCTGTTTGGAGAGGCCAATGTCTGTTTCTGAAATATTCTTTTCTTCCCTTTTCCTCCCTCCCCTCCCTCTCTTCCTTCCTTCCCTGTCTTTTTTCCATGTGTCATTCATTTGTCAGTTTTCTCATCTGAAAAAATGGAGATAATACTAGTATCTTCCTTGTAGAGTTGTTGCAAAGATTGCATGAGTTGGTATATACTTAACGCCCTTGAGTGACTGGCCCAAGGTAAAAGTATTTTTAGAGTGTCTGTGATTATTGTTGATACCAACTCTATGTCAGGCTCTGTTCTAGGGGCTGTGGATACAAAGATGAAAAGCACCGCTCTGCTCTTCAGTATCTCCAGTATTTGTAGATACTTTGTATTTGCAGGATGTGCTTTTCTGAAGCATGGACTCTGGCTTGAGTGGTCTGGATAGGAGAGCTAGCTCCATCCTGTCACGCATTAACTATCTGACCTTGGGCAAGTTACTCAGTCTCTCTAAATCTTAGTTTCCCCCAGCGAAGATAACTGTAATAATAATAATTTCTATCTCCTAGATTTGTTGTGAGTAATAAAGGACCTAAGACAGTAAAGCACTTGGATAACAGAATATCCAGAGTAAGTAATCAATACTGAGTTCCTTGATTTTCAGGTGCTACTGATTGCAGGTCCTGAGATGGTCCTCGATAGGACTTTACCTTATAATTCTCATCCTTATGGATAGGATGGGAAAAGGATGGGGTCTGTTGTGCTGCTCAGGATCTGCTATTCAGAAAGTCTTTTAATTTGAATACTTCTTCCCTATTGTGTTGGCTAAGTCCAGACAGCTGAGGGACCACATGGAGGAGACAGGGACTCTCCAGGGATACTGCCTGATTTCAAATCTCAACTTATACAATGTCTGATTCTGTGACTTGGGTATCTACTTAACCTCTCAAATTCTGTTTTGCCATCGGTAGCATGGGTATAATAATAACCACTAACTCATAGTTATGGTGAAAGTCAACTAAGATAATCTAAGTAAGGAAGTGAGTATAGCACACATGCCTGGCATGTAGTAAGTGTTCTATTAAATTAGCAGTTATTATTGTTGTTGTCATGTTTGAGTAGTTTTTGATTCTTTGCTTGGAAAAGAGCTTGCATAGCTGGGGCTCTGAGCCTCTCCTCACTCTAGTTTTATTTTTACTCCCAGGATTATTTATTTTAATTTTTAATTACTTTTTTTTCCTTATTTCAAAACCATACATGTTCATCACTGGAAGAAATATCAAAAAAATTCGGTTTTGTGTTTGCTAATCCTCTACCCTTAGGCAGAGTGGGCGTCACAGTGGGCTGGACTGCTGGACCTAGTCACAGGATGGCTGGACCCGACCATTTTAATTACGGGCTGGCATTCAGGATCATAGGAAGTGGTCACTAGAAATCATTTGTTATCTCCAACACACGTATAGGCTGGGATAATGATGTTTATATTTTCTCTGTAGAGATGGTATTTTTTTTAATGTTTTAGGGAGAAAGTCAGATTCAGTGCTGTAATGTCATCCTTGAGAGTGGATATATACTGTTACTATCTTTATTTCTAGTGTGAGTCCCCACTAAGCAACAGGTGATACTGTCAATAGCTACCATTTATTAAGCAACAGGCCCCTTATGCATCATCTCATTTATTCCAAATGGTCAAAATAGGTATTAGTGAAATAGATATTAGTTTCCCCTTTTAGCCTTGAGAAAGGTAGCTCTGGATTAAATAACTTGCCCTAAATCATATAACTAGGATTAAAACCAGACTCAATATGACTTCAAAGTTTTTCAGCTCCTGTGTCTCCAAAACTAGAGCTGATTTGATCAAATAATAAAAAAAAAAAGAAGAAACTTTCAACAATAATCTTTACTAAAGGGAAAACTTCATAACTTCTTCTAGGAACACAAATTGAATAAAAACATAAAAATACCAACAACAAACAGCCTAAGTATATTTTTCCCAACCTCCCATACACATTCCAACATACCCATGAAGTACTGATATTTTAAAATCTAATACAGTCACTTGGTTCATAAAACTTTGACCTCATTTAAATTGTCAGGTAGAAGAAACTCATGATAAACAGACAAGAGCAATCAAAAATTGCATATAAAATTTTGGAAACACCTGAATACAAATCACTGTCTAAATGCAGGGTTCTCTTATCATTTTGTATAAGAAACACAACCTTAGACCTTCCTGGCATTGCAGTAATAATGAAGGAAAGCCCTTATGCTCAAAATGATTAAAGCATTTAACACACAAAGTGAGCACAGGGGAGAAAGTCTTGTCTTCACTATACTGTGTTGTGCAACAGAATGAATGTAATTTCCCTTAGGTTCTACTAAACATCCAAGCTGTTTGATTTACATTATTCTATTCATTTGAATTCACCTTGGATTTAGTAAAGGGAAAAAAAAAAAACCCCAAACCTCACAATAAATAAGAAGGGGTAGTTAACAAGATACTTTAATGGATCTTAATAAAATTTAGGTGGGGTGAAGGCAAAAATCAACTCACCCTGAAGTCACATTGGTTGGTGGCCAAACATTTTGCAAGATGAGAGCAAGTATATTCATTATTCGAAGATAATAATTAAAATTACTGTCTGCAGTGCCCTTCAGCTTAAGTTATGATCATGCAATATCTCACAATTTTTGCTTCATATTGAAAGTATTTTATAAAAAGGAAAATAGACCATAAAGTAGATTATAGTATTTGACATGACGCTTTGCATACAAGTTCTCAGTGAAGGTAGTTGACCGGCTGAAGGGAGAGGAACACTTTTCTTATTTATAATCTCATCATACGTTAGACCTTGTGGGTATCTTGGCATCTATTTACTTATGTATCATTTACAGTTTGAACATTCTCAAGTGATACTGGGGGCTGGGATATACGAACTTGTAACATTTTGCTTAAAATTGTTTTCAAAATGGTTTCCTTTTAGTAAAAATAAAACCACTATTTTAGCAAAATGTAGCAAAAGGAAGAAAATTGAAGTTTTGCAGCTCTATCATCAGAGAATAAGTATTGTGTTCACCAGTGTTTTTATGTGTGTGTATATCTAAAATGAGAATAAATTAGATTTTGTCAATCTTTTTTTTTTTTTTTTTTTTTAATCAAAGGTCAGGGACTGTGTCTTTGTCACTGTTGAGGTCTCAGCACCTAGCACAGTGTCTGGAACATAATGAGTGCTCAATAAACGTTTGCTGAATAAATACATATTTTGTTAAAAAATTTCCATTTCATTACATATTATTTTAAAGCATCATTTTAATGACTGTGTAATATTCCATTCTGTGGATGTATTATAATTTATTTAGCTGAATTCCTTTGATATTACTGATTTTTCACCATTTTAAAAAGTGGGAATAAACATTCTTGTAGCAAAAATCTTTTCTTGAAAGTCCACTTTGATTTACCTGGAATTGTCATTGCAAAGAGTAAGCAAAATTTTTAAAATGTTGATATCTATTATCAAAAAAGTCACCAAACATATTTAACTATTTTACTCTGGCATATATAAAGGCATGAGTGACATTTCCCACACTTTTGTTACTTGCAGGTCTTTGAGGACAAATATGGAGAAAAATTTAGCTAGTAAGTAAGCCTAATTGGCCAGCATCTATTCCTTAATGAGGTTTTAATTTTTTCAACTATACATTCTGTGAAATGAATTAAATCCTCAAATTTGGAAATTGCAAAAGCTATTGGAATGAGCACCTTTTAAATGTCAATCCTCAGGGTTATCTAGTGTCTTAAAAAGCCGCTCTTTAGGCAGTGAGAGTCCAACCCTCTTGTCGGTTAGGGTGAATGAAATTGCAGTAGATGAATGCATTTTATTGGATAGAGCAGATCAGTAATTCATCCTAAATCTCATTTTTGAAAGTAAATACAGCTGGAACAATAATGTACTTCCCAGAGGTGTCAGGTTAGGAAGGATTTAACACTTCACAATAAACTATAAACAGGATCATTTTGAAGAGCTATTGCATACTCATTAGTGTTGAAGAAGGAATTTGTAAATAAAATAGCCATCAACTAGCAATTGTGGTGATAGTAACATTTCAGAATTCTTCATTATCAGAGAAAGAGAAAATACATGATCAAGAACTGTAGATGAAGAGATTTTCCAATTAATTTTTCACACGAAGAGGACGTAATTAATCCTCTTGAATATAACCCTTTAAGTGTATGAAATAAAAGAGAGCTCCTTGTATGGTCCAAGCACTGCAAAAAGTCCACGAACTCCTTGAAAGTAATTTTCTTGAGCTGTCAAGTTGGAAATAAAATGGTACTAAACAATTTAATTTTAAGAAACATGAAAAAGACAAAGCCACAAAAATTTAGTAAAAAGTTATAGTGAATTTAAACAGTATTCAGAAAAAAAATAATCTTATGGAACAGAGAACGCCAACCATGATACATGCTCAGAAACAGTAGGAACAAACTCAGAGAAAAGAGATCATATTCACAAACTCCTGAGACTGATGTCCAGTATACCTAAGGAAAATGACTTTTCAAAATGCCTGAGGAAGCAACTTACTATAAAATTATTGATACATGTATATGAATATTGTGATTAATTTTTTGTGTCAACTTGACTCCCTTAAAGAATGCCCAGATAGCTTGTAAAACATTTTTTTCTGGGTGTGTCTGTGAGGTCATCTCTGGAAGAGATTAGCATTTGAATTGGTAGACTGAATAAAGATTACCCTCCCCAATGTGGGTGGGCATCATTCAATCTGTCAAGGGTCTGAATAAGAAAAAGGTGGAGGAAGGGCAAATTTGTTCTCTCTGCTTGAGCTGAGATAGCCATCTTCTCCTGCCCTTAGACATCAGTGCTCCTGGTTTTCAGGCTTTCAGACTCAGACAGCGATTTATACTGTGAGCCCTGCCCTCCCCCAACTCCCCCAGTTCTCAGGCCTCAGACTCGGGCTAAATTATGTTGATACTACTGGCATTCCTGGTTTTCCAACTTGCATAAAACAGAGTGTGGGATTTCTCAGTCTCCATAATCACATGAGCCAATTGCTGTAATAGATATCCTCTTAAACATCTCTCTCTGTATATCCTATTGGTTCTGTTTCTCCAGAGAATTCTAACTAATACAAATATAAAAGTTTTCCTTTTATGTGTTTCTCCCAAGAACAGAGAAAAAAGATAGCAATGTTGGCAAAAGTCTACGAATTTTCTGCTACTTCCTCAGCTGTCTACATGCAAATTTGTTGTCTGTGTGTTTTAACTCAGCTGTTATCAAATAGGCCTGTAGACATGATTCATACATGGTGGTAATTAGAATTTAGGAGCAGAATATGGGTTATCTTGCAAGTTGTTGTAAGGAACTAGAGGATTGCTATTCTAGATTCCTTCTCTTCTGCCCACTTCCACCTTATTCTGATTTTAGAAAATTATTTTGGAGTTTTGGTATAGTTACGCTTTTTTCTTGTCATGTCTGTGAGGAAATTCCAAAAGTTGAGTTTTCCAGATGGAAAAGTCTCTTTGAGGAGGAATTTTGTTTTGTACAAATTAAGAGCATCTCAAAGATCTAATAATTTTACCCTTCATTTACCTATTAATTAATTCAACAGATATTTATTGAGTGCTGTTTGCTATGTTATACACAGAAGACACCCATCTTACATTCATGGAGCTCTCGTTTTAGTTGGAAAGCTAAAAATGAAAGCATGCAAGACTAAACCAGCTAACATGAAATATCTATAACATGTGTCATATGTGATATGAAGGACAAAAACAATGGCCTGAGATTAAGAAGGGACAAGTCTACTTTTTATAGGGTGGTCAAGGAAGTCTTCCCCAGGGAAGTGATATTTAAGTTGAGAACTGAAGGATGAGAAGGACTTAGTCCAAAGAGTGGATAAAGAGTGTCCCATGTAGAAAATGAGTGTATACAAAAGCCACGAGGCTGACAAGAGCCGGTTGTGTTTGCAAATCTCTAAGAAAACCAGCGTGGGTGGGATCATGAGTGGGTAAGAGAAGGGGTTTGAGTGAAGCTGCTGAGGTCGTCAAGACCAGAACATGCAGGATCTGCGAGCCATGAGAAAGAAGTTCAACTTTCATCCCAAGTATAATCCCTTAAAGATTTAATCAGAAGTGTGATCTGATTTGATCAAAAGTGTGATTTGATCTGCTGATCTTGATCAAATCTGACTTATGTTTTAAGAAGATGATTCTAGACACTGAGTATAGAATATAGTGAAAACAAGGAAGAGCGGAAGCAGAAACATTGTCAAGAGTTGTAGAAGTTTTGACTAGAAGATGATAATAGTTAGCAGAGAAAATGGAGGGAAGTGGGTTTATTTGAGATTTGCTTGATAACATCAAATTTATCATCGGTAATAAATTGTATATAAGGGTTGAGAGCAAATGCAGAATTAAGAACTAAAACTTCGGTTTGTGCAACAGGGTAAATGGTGACACCATTTTACTGAACTGTAGCTGATTGTAAGGGCAGATTGCAGCCTGTGGATTAGATAATAGAACAAGGTTTTCTCAAATTGCCCTGGTGATGAGTCACTTGGGGTGCTTGTTAAAAATATCTAGCCCCATCCTAGGTTCACTGAAGTGGAATCTCTCAGTGACAGGCTGAGGAGGGCTTAGTTTTGACAAGCACCATGGATGATTTCCTTATCATCAGGGAAGTTGGGGAAACATCCTGCTAGAGAAAAGAACCTCCATCAAGACGGTTCCTGTGTGTTACAGGGCAGAACTGCAGGACGGGGAAAGAGGAGGCTTGAGTGCAAGGAAGAGGAGATTAAAAGGCCATTGGGCTTCCACTGATGAAACTAAGGACTCTAATCAAAGTACCTAACATGATACCTGGCACAGTAGAAAACTCAAAATTTTGTGTGCTACATTCACATATGCAAAGAAAACACCTTTATTTTTCATAATTAATCTAATCTTCCTCATGGAGGTAGTGATGGAGTAGTGGAGAAAAAAATATTTAGTCAAATCCAGTAAACCTAATCTGATTTGTTAATTTTAAAAAATCTCACTATCTCATCAAAAACAAAAAACATTCCAGTCTTTAGCGTTTTCTCTTTCTTCCTCTGCACCTTTCCAAGGGGGTATCTGACTGGGAAGGGGAGGTACATGCAACTTGTACCATCCTCTGACTTTTCTGACCTCTGCAGAGATGGCCTTTGTTTGATGCTGAAGTCTGTGACTAGGAAACTCCTTTGTTCCTTAGGTATCAAAGCAAGGGCATCAGTCCTACTGGCTAAGCCCCACCTCAGCTTTGAGGTCTGACTTTGACTCCTCCCAGCAGACTGAGGCTTCAGGATCTTCTTGCCACAATATCATCTGGAAAACTAGTCTTGTAAACTCCTTTCTTCATTGTTTGAGAGAGCACGTAGGAAGTTTTGGATCCCTTCCAGTGAGCACCAAAGGAGGCTCTGGGATCCTGCCCTGCCCACACTTGCCACCCCACCAATATTCCTCCTCTACAGACATCCTGGGAATGATTTCAATCTACAGTGCACTCTCCTTTCAGAACCCCATATGCGAGGTCCAGGCAAACCCTCTCCTGCTTCTCTTTTGCCCCTTAGCCTATCCAGTACTCTTCCCTGTTCCCAGCCTTTGGCCCAGAGAGGGAAGGTCAAGACACACAGCTCTCATCATCCGCACCTCCTCCTTCTGACTCTTCTCTTCCCCTCTACACTTCAGTGGGGACCAGAAGGGATGAGCTTCCCTCCTCTGATTCTTTTCTTCCAAAGGGCTTTCCCACATCATATCTTTTCTTTCCCAGATGTGGCATCTACCCTCCTCGCTTTCCCTTCCCTAGGTCTACAGTGAGGGATGACCACTAGGGAACAAGACTTATGGCAGACTGACAAATAACATATTGTTTTAAAATTTCTCATGCACCCTCTGAGAACATTGTGATAGGTTTATTGCTTTTGTTATTCCTGATCCCAATTCAACTGTTATTACTAATAAATCTTTCAAATGCATATTTCTTTTCCTGAATCACATGGAAGGGTTGCACTAGGGATTGCTTTCCAATCCAAACATAGTGCGGATGAACAGGAACTCAAGAAACATGGTAGGTGTACCAGCTTGGAGGAAAAGAAAAGCAATCTGACTCTTGTGAAGCAGCGAGAAGGAAGAAATGGGAGCCAGCTTGGGAAGAGGTCATATGACAGACTTGGGAGGCAGGGAGCAGGTAGAGTTTAGAAACATAGGATGTTAGGGTTGGAAGAGACACTAGAGATAGACTAATGTTGCAATTTTACAGATGTTTAAACAATGCCCAGTAGTACATGGTGACGTGTGGATTATACTGCTAGTGAGAGACAGCCTTGGGACTTGAGGTCGCATCCCTGGAGAGTCTGCTTCCCAATCCAGAGCAGATCCTCAGCACACCATCTTTAATTGAAACTTCAACCCAAGGATTGCATTTGAATAGACCTTCAGCTAGTAGTATTAATTCATTTCATTCATTGTATTAGTTGTAACAGGTAAACTTTGACACAGGCCAATATGGGTTTTAGACAGTTTCCTCCTGTCTTCTGCCTCTGCCATCCTGCACGGCAGAGGTTCTGAAGCTTTTTCAGTTCACAGCACCTTCAATGTCCCAGTAATTTTTTCAGAGGGCTCCTTAGCCAAAAGAAATATCCAACAGTGTTCATTAAGCAGTTAGCCCCCAAAGCTTAGGAAGTATTTATGTCCTAACAATCTAAGAGCTGTTTGGAAAAAAAAAAAACTATACACATAGACCTTCAAGATGGTGGAGGAGTAAGATGAGGAGATCAAACTCCTCTCCACAAATACATCAGAAACACATCTACATGTGGAACACTTCCTATAGAGCACCTACTGAACACTGACAGAAGACCGCAGACTTCTCATAAACCGTGTGGCTGACAGGGTCTTGGTGTTCCAGCTGGGTGTTAGTCCTGTGCCTCTGAGGTGGGAGAGGTGAGTTCAGGACATTGGTCCACGAGAGACCTCCCAGCTCCACATAATATCAAACAAAGAAAGCTCTCCCAGAGATCTTCATCTCAACGCTAAGACACAGCTCCACTCAACGACCAGCAAGCTAAAGTGCTACACACCTTATCCCAAACAATGAGCAAGACAGGAACACAACCCCACCCATTAGCAGAGAGGCTGCCTAAAATCATAACAAGGTCACAGACACCCCAAAACACACCACCGGATGCAGTCCTGCCCACCAGAAAGACAAGATCCAGCCTCATCCACCAGAACACAGGCACCAGTCCCCTCCACCAGGAAACCTACACAACCCACTGAATCAACCTTAGCCACTGGGGGCAGACACCAGAAAAAACGGGAATTATGAACTTGCAGCCTGTGAAAAGGAGACCTCAAACACAGTAAGTTAAGCAAAGTGAGAAGACAGAGAAACACACAGCAGATGAAGGAGCAAGGCAAAAACACTCCGGACAAAACAAATGAAATAGGCAGTCTACCTGAAAAAGAATTCAGACTAATGATAGTAAAGATGATCCAAAATGTTGGAAATAGAATGGAGAAAATACAAGAAAAGTTTAACACGGACCTAGAAGAATTAAAGAGCAAACAAACAATGATGAACAACACAATAAATGAAATGAAAACTTCTCTAGAAGGAATCAGTAGTAGAATAACTGAGGCAGAAGAACGGATAAGTGACCTGGAAGATAAAGTAGTGGAAATAACTACCACAGAGCAGAATAAAGAAAAAAGAATGAAAAGAATTGAGGACAGCCTTTGAGACCTCTGGGACAACATTAAACGCACCAACATTCGAATTATAGGGGTCCCAGAAGAAGAAGAGAGAAAGAAAGGGACTGAGAAAATATTTGAAGAGATTATAGTTGAAAACTTCCCTAATATGGGAAAGGAAATAGTCAGTCAAGTCCAGGAAGCACAGAGAGACCCATACAGGATAAATCCAAGGAGAAACACACCAAGACACATAATTAAGCAAGCTATCAAAAATTAAATACAAAGAAAAAATATTAAAAGCAGCAAGGGAAAAGCAACAAATAACCTACAAGGGAATCCCCATAAGGTTAACAGCTGATCTTTCAGCAGAAACTCTGCAAGCCAAAAGGAAGTGGCAGGACATATTTAAAGTGATGAAAGGGAAAAACCTACAACAAGATAACTCTACTCAGCAAGGATCTCATTCAGATTCGACAGAGAAATTAAAACCTTTACAGACAAGCAAAAGCTAAGAGAATTCAGCACCACCAAAACCAGTTTTACAACAAATGCTAAAGGAAATTCTGTAGGCAGGAAACACAAGAGAAGGTAAAGACTTACAATAACAAACCCAAAACAATTAAGAAAATGATAGAAACATACATATCGATAACTACCTTAAATGTAAATGGATTAAATGCTCCAACCAAAAGACATAGACTGGCTGAATGGATACAAAAACAAGACCTGTACGTATGCTGTCTACAAGAGACCCACTTCAGACCTAGGGACACATACAGACTGAAACTGAGGGGATGGAAAAAGATATTCCATGCAAATGGAAATCAAAAGAAAGCTGGAGTAGCAATTCTCATAACAGACAAAATAGACTTTAAAATAATGACTATTACAAGAGACAAGGACACTACATAATGATCAAGGGATCAATCCAAGAAGAAGATATAAAAATTGTAAATATCTTTGCACCCAACATAGGAGCACCTCAATACATAAGGCAAATGCTAACAGCCATAAAAGGGGAAATCGACAGTAACACATTCATAGTAGGGTACTTTAACACCCCATTTTCACCAATGGACAGATCATCCAAAATGAAAATAAATAAGGCAACACAAGCTTTAAATGATACATTAAACAAGATGGAATTAATTGATATTTACAGGACATTCCATCCAGAAACAACAGAATAAACATTCTTCTCAAGTGCTCATGGAACATTCTCCAGGATAGATCATATCCTGGGTCACAAATCAAGCCTTGGTAAATTTAAGAAAATTCAAATAGTATCAAGTATCTTTTCTGACCACAATGCTACAAGACTAGATATCAGTTACAGGAAAAAACGTGTAAAAAGCACAAACACATTGAGGCTAAACAATACACTACTAAATAACCAAGAGATCACTGAAGAAATCAAAGAGGAGGTCAAAAAATACCTAGAAACAAATGACAATGAAAACATGATGATCCAAAACTTATGGGATGCAGCAAAAGCAGTTCTAAGAGGGAAGTTTATAGCAATACAATCCTACCTCAGAAAACAAGAAACATTGCAAATAAACAACCTAAACTTACACCTAAAGCAATTAGAGAAAGAAGAAAAAAAATCCCCCCAAAGTTAGCAGAAGGAAAGAAATCGTAAAGATCAGATCAGAAATAAATAAAAAAAGAAATGAAGTAAATGATAGCAAAGATGATTAAAACTAAAAGCTGGTTCTTTGAGAAGATAAAGAAAATTGTTAAGCCATTAGCCAGACTCATCAAGAAAAAAGGGAGAAGACTCAAATCAACAGAATTAGAAATGAAAAAGGAGCAGTAACAACTGACACTGCAGAAATACAAAGGATCATGAGAGATTACTACAGGCAACTATATGCCAATAAAATGGACAACCTGGAAGAAATGGACAAATTCTTAGAAAAGCACAACCTTCCAAGACTGAACCAGGAAGAAATAGAAAATATAAACAGACCAATCACAAGTACTGAAATTGAGACTGTGATTAAAAATCTTCCAACAAACAAAAGTCCAGGACCAGATGGTGTCAGAGGCGAATTCTATCAAACATTTAGAGAGGAGCTAACACCTATCCTTTTCAAACTCTTCCAAAATATAGCAGGGGGAGGAACACTCCCAAATTCATTCTACGAGGCCACCATCACCCTGATACCGAAAGCAGATAAAGATGTCCCAAAGAAAGAAAGCTACAGGCCAGTATCACTGATGAACACAGATGCAAAAATCCTCAACAAAATACTAGCAAGCAGAATCCAGCAGCACATTAAAAGGATCATACACCGTCATCAGGTGGGGGTTTATCCCAGGAATGCAAGGATTCTTCAAAATACATAAGTCAATCAATGTGATACACCTTATCAACAAATTGAAGGAGAAATACCATATGATAATCTCAATAGATGCAGAAAAAGCTTTTGAGAAAATTCAACACCCATTTATGATAAAAACCCTCCATAGAGTAGGCATAGAGGTAACTTACCTCAACATAGTAAAGGCCATATATGACAAACCCAGATCCAACATCATCTTCAATAGTGAAAACCTGAAACCATTTCCTCTAAGATCAGGAGTAAGACAAGGTTGCCCACTCTCACCACTGTTATTCACCATAGTTTTGGAAGTTTTAGCCACAGCAATCATAGAAGAAAAAGAAATAAAAGGAATTCAAATTGGAAAAGAAGAAGTAAGGCTGTCGCTGTCTACAGATGACATGATACTATACATAGAGAGTCCGAAAGATGCTACCAGAAAACTACTAGAGCTAATCAATGAATTTGGTAAAGTTGCAGGATACAAAATTAATGCACAGAAATCTCTTGCATTCCTATACACTAATGATGAAAAATCTGAAAGAGAAATTCGGGAAACACAACCCTTTACCACTGCAACAAAAAGAATAAAATACCTAGGAATAAACCTACCTACGGAAGCAAAAGACCTGTATGCAGAAAACTATAAGACAGTGATGAAGGAAATTAACGATGATACAAACAGATGGAGAGATATACCATGCTCTTGGATTGCAAGAATCAACAGTGTGAAAATGACTCTACTACCCAAAGCAATCTACAGATTCAATGCAATCCCTATCAAACGACCACTGGCATTTTTCACAGAACTAGAACAAAAAATTTCACATTTTGTATGGAAACACAAAAGACCCCAATTAGGTAAAGCAATCTTGAGAAAGAAAAACAGAGCTGGAGGAATCAGGCTCCTGGACTTCAGACTATACTTCAGAGCTACAGTAATCAAGACAATATGGCACTGGCACAAAAACAGAAATATAGATCAATGGGACAGGATAGAAGCCCAGAAATAAACCCACGCACATATGGTCGCCTTATTTTTGGTACAGGAGGCAAGAATATACAATCGAGAAAAGACAGCTGTTTCAATAAGTGGTGCTAAGAAAACTGGACAGCTACATGTAAAAGAATGAAATTAGAACACTCCGTTAACACCATACACAAAAATAAACTCAAAAGGGATTAAAGACCTAAATGTAACGCCAGACACTATAAAACTCTTAGAGGAAAACATAGGTAGAACACTCTATGACATAAATCACAGCAAGATCCTTTGTGACCCACCTCCTAGAGAAATGGAAAGAAAAACAAAAATAAACAAATGGGATGTAATGAAACATAAAAGCTTTTTCACAGCAAAGGAAGCCATAAACAAGATGAAAAGACAACCCTCAGAATGGGAGAAAATATTTACAAATGAAGCAACTGACAAAGGATTAACCTCCAAAATGTATAAGCAGCTCAATATCTAAAAAACAAACAACCCAATCCAAAAATGGGCAGAAGACCTGAATAGACATTTCTCCAAAGAAGATATACAGATCGCCAACAAACACATGAAAGGATGCTCAGCATCACTAATTATTAGAGAAATGCAAATCAAAACTACAATGAGGTATCACCTCACACTGGTCAGAATGGCCATCATCAGAAAACCTACAAACGAGATGCTGGAGAGGGTGTGGAGAAAGGGGAACCCTCTTGCCCTGTTGGTTGGAATATAAATTGATACAGCCACTATGGAGAACAGTATGGAGGTTCCTTAAAAAACTGAAAATAGGGACTTCCCTGGTGGTGCGTTTGTTAAGAGTCTGCCTGCGAAGGCAGGGGACACAGGTTTGATCCCTGGTCCAGGAAGATCCCACATGCCGCGGAGCAGCTAAGCCCGTGCGCCGCCACTACTGAAGCCCGCGCACCTAGAGCTTGTGCTCTGCAGCAGGAGAAGCCACCACAATGAGAAGCACATGCACCGCAACGAAGAGTAGCCCCCCACTCGCCACAACTAGAGACAGCCCGCTTGCAGCAACGAAGACCCAACGCAGCCAAAAATAAATAAAATAAATAAATTTATAAACGGGCTTCCCTGGTGGCGCAGTGGTTGAGAGTCCGCCTGCCGATGCAGGGGACATGGGTTCGTGCCCCGGTCCGGGAAGATCCCACATGCCACGGAGCAGCTGGGCCCAAGAGCCATGGCCGCTGGGCCTGTGCGTCCGGAGCCTGTGCACCGCAATGGGAGAGACCACAACAGTGAGAGGCTCATGTATCGCAAAAAAAAAAACAAA